>APFE030216003.1:2211-24439 GCA_000404065.3 Pinus taeda
TATATATATATCTCTGTGTGTGTGTGTGTATTAATATCATATGCATATATCCATATGTTATAATATTGATTCTAAATCAAATTTCAATATTTTGGACATTGGAATCTATTATGGTAAATCTAATCTATGGACATATAAAATAATAACTATTTCTATCTGTATCTCCCATATATGGGGGATACTATATATATTTATTCTATTCATGTTTCTCATTCTTTGATTTTGATTAAAAAAGGAGTTTCGATATGATAAGAGTACTTGGTCTACTATGGGATCCATTATCATCATGGGTAGGAGTCTCAGGCCTGATAATCTTATTTGGGCTATATTATGGATTTATTGTTACATTACCTTTTGTTCCCTCTAAAACCTATCCATGAGACGCTTATTTTTGGGAGAAACTCTCTATGGTATAATAGCCATAAGTGTTTCTATTACAGGACAATTAATAGTCTTTTTGTCCATGTATTGTCCGCCCATCTATGCAGCACTATGGAAACCTCATGCAATAACTTTATTAGTTGTATACACACACACACACACACACACACACACACACACACACACACACACAAAGGATTTTTAGTCTTAAGATCATCGGATATTGTTTGTTCATTGTATTTATTGTAAAAGGAGGTTTCCCCTTGAATTAGATTGTAATCACTGGTTTCTTATCGTTTTTAAGGTGCAATTATCATAACATTTAATCTTCCTATTCTCCTTTTCAAGATTTTTATTCTTCCCTAAGAATTATGTATATAAAGGCGTGAGTAGAAGAGTACTTACTATTTTGTGTTTCTTGACCTTGGATGTTTTTTCCAGTTCTTGGGAAGTAGTGATCTCTTCTACTTCAAGAGTTGTAGCTTCTTCTTATTCTTCATGGTATACCTCTATTATAGGTCTATTTGGGTACATCACTCTCGACATTCAGATTAGTACAATTAGGGCTCATCAAACCCTAATTTAATTGTTACATGCCCTGGACAAGTCATCACATTGAATGCTTCCATCGATGAAAGTTTCCTAGCTTGAAGCCTTGCTGAAATGCCTCCTTGGGACACCAGCATAGCCTTGGTTAGGGGTAACTGCATTGCAAAGGAAGTAAGCCCATTCAAGCCTACATTGTAGTGAACTTAGGCCCTCTTTGACCTGTGCTGGGCAAGATTGAGCAAAATTTGCATTGGATTCTAGGAATATTCCTTGATTCTAGATCGTTCTAGAAGGATCCCATCTCTTATCTCCTCCTATGAGCTCGAATTTGGATAAGCTAAGGATCAATTAACCTCCTCTTCTCTCATCCCTTGCTCCATGGAAACTAACTCCAAGTTTGGAAGGCCATTCAATACCCTCATTTATGACAAAACCACCTCCATTTCCCTATAAATTGAGCACTCATCATAGTGATCAGGAGGCTAGAATTTGAATATTGTAAGGAAATTCTGTTGCTTTGAGATTTGGGTTCATGTCAAGCAATGTTATGCTTCTAGATTGGTGTGCTTTTGATGTGGCAAGGGTTGGACTGAAGCTGGAGGAGTGACAAAGGATTGAACTGTATTGGGTGAAACTCTTCCTTCTACATTAATAAAGTTCTTTATTCCTTTTCCCATATTCTTGTTCATATATATGATAATTATGTGTTTCAATGTCTTCGATTCCATTGATTTATAGTAGATAGATCATGTATGATTTGATCATTTTTGTTTCTGTTTCGGTTGACACAGGTACCTATTGAGCGGATTTAGTTCAAGTGGGAGCGACAAAGGCAATTCAAAGGGGATCAAGGAAGTGAAAGACTATAAGTAAGTTCCTTCATCTCATCTCTCTACTATAGGAAAATGTTAAACTAGTTTCTTTCTGTTGTTCTAAGTGTAGCTACCCACTTAGGGAAAATGTGTTTATCCATAGATGCAAATTCCATATAAGAAATTGGTGACCATACTGGGGAAATATTTTTGTTCTTGGTAGCTTACCCTCATCATATTACATCCTAGTAGACTTTTCTTGACCTCATTGATCTTATTTCAATCATTTTGAAGTGTTTTTGGTCAAAACATTGTGCTTGAATGTATCTTGATTTGACTCTCAGGCTCCAATGCAGTGTTGGTCTTGACATAGTGCGCTACAGAGCAACCTTAGCTTAGAGACAGTTCACTGCATCACACTGTCTCCCACTCTAGCCTGCGATGATCCCTCTTAGGCTAAAAATCCCACCTTTGGTTTGATTTTTCCAAAGCTACTTTTGATGTTGCTTGCCGAAAGATCAATGTTTTCTATGGTTATGAAATCAAGTTGTATTTCTCCTCCTAGCCCTTCTTTGGCCTTGATTTTTTAGCGTTTATTAAGTGATTTATTTATCATTATCAATTCATTGTCAGAGTTAGGTTATAATCTATTAGTCTTTTATGAAAAGGAAGTGTCGTAAAGTCTTCATTTCTTTGAAAAAAGAACTGTCATAAAGTCTTCATTTCTTGCGAAAAGTATTGATTAATTGTTTACACATTTAGTTTCCTTTTGTTCATCTAACCATTAAGGGAAACAGAAAGAAGAACTTGCATTATGCATTTAGAGGTTTGTGTGTGCTTGTAGGAATAGTATAGGAAAAGTTGCACTAGATGTGCTCTATGCTCTTTGATTAAAGATGCTGATTGCTCTATCCCTTGTAGTTAAGGTTTTCATTGTTAAAATCAAATGAAAAGAATGTTTATCATCATAGCTACGTTCTAGGAATTTCAAAGACATCACATGGTGAACTTGAAAGACAAACTCTTAAACAAGATCGACTTAAAAGTTATCTCAATTAACCTAATGGAGCATTATCACTTAACGCATAACATTTAGAGGTTCCAGGCTTGATACGTGTTCCGACGTCGTAAAACATAACAATTGTCATTAATTGTCTTCGATACATTCCGAGTGTGATACATCATTCCATGTACGTAAGTATATCGTAGCTCGTCGATGTACCTTCGGGTATATAAGGCAGTTTTATAGTACAAAACGTATAAAGGAATACTCTCACTATGCGATTTCACATTAGACATCACTAACATGGATTGGGCCTCCACGTACTTTCGGGTATATATATGAGGACTACATTAGGTTTCTATCCATCCTTAGATAACCGAGTCAGCCGCTTTGTACACTGTGATACACTGAACACAACATTCGAGAAGATTTCTTGCACATATGTTAAGTCCTTGGTTTACTGAGATAGTATATTGTAGTTCATAGTTTCTTGGTAATCCTTTTGCCTAGTTTACCCTCTTTTTGTTTATTTATTTTTGTAATAAAATCAATCAGCAATCGTGGAGGAACATCAACCTTTACCTTTTTGTTCGTGGAGGAACATCAACCTTTACCTTTTTGTTCCAATGGTGTGAATGGCACTCCAATCCAAGTCCGGATGAAGGAGATAGAGGCAGTCAAAGTTGGGTTGACTTTTGATGACTAGGCAAGTTTAACGAGGAAACAATTTGCACTTTTCCGAAAGACAGAATCCAGCCAACTCCAACTAGTTTCTGGGCGAAATTATGGCCTAGTTAAAAAGACTCCTTCAGTCCAAAATCGAATTTTGAAAAACGCATAATTTGTTTTATTAAAAAAAATAAAATTAAAAAAGGGGGTGGCAGGCCACCAACCTCGCCACCCCAACTCATAACCCTCATCCGAATATAACCAACAATAGTTGTTTATGGAGGGGCGGGCCATGACCCATGGCCCCTCCCCCACATCCCACGGATCCATCCCAATGGTCACCATACATAAAAGGGCACAGGAGTTGGGTGGCCCAACCCATTTAATGTAAACCATCCCATGAAACCACAATGAAACCATGGGGCACATAAAAAAAAATAATGCAGAGTTGGGTAGGGCCAACTGCCCATTCAAAAAATTATGGAGATGGAGGTGGGTATGGTGGGCAGGCTGCCCATGGCAGGCCCGACCCAACAGAAATTTAATTTTAAAATATTTTGTTTATGGTGTATTAAAAAAGGAGGAGGTAGGGTTTGACCTCTCGACCTCCTCCCTATTAAACCGGATCACAACCAACTACACCAGCAACATTATTGTGAAATCCTCCCTCAGAATTATATTTAAACACAATTTTTCAGTGCGCTCAGGCAGTGCACGCGATTCGAGGTAGAATTTTGCAGGAGGGGGGAAATTTCACTTTGTCAGAATTTGACAAATTTTATATGGTTTCAGCACTTCTCGACGCCACGAATGCAATGGAATTTTTCATTTATCCATTAGAGTTCTGCATTTTTCAACCATTTTTCAGTATGGAGGTATAAGACTCCTTTTTGTAACTGATGCTCGTACTCTTCTTTTTCATGCCACTTAATGAATGAAGGCCTCCCCATTGATCAAGCAGGGCCTGGAGATGTAGCCCAAGATGGGTGAACTCTGTTATCAAGTCTTGTTGTCTTCTTTCATGCTTTATGTGTTTCTCCTCTTGTTTCATGTGCACATTAAGTTTTCTCTGTTAATCTACAATTTATGCATGTAATTTTTTAACACATCTATAAGCAAAAGATTTTGGATCAAGTGGTTTCAGAGCAAGTATTTTTTAGATGTGAATTGCTTGTTTGTATGCTAACAAGAAACATTCTCCAAAGAGGTGAAGGGAAGCTAAAGTCTTTTGATCCCAAAGCATGGCATGCACTTCGAAGGAGAAACATGGTAGATGAAGAGGCTCATCATGAAGAGGAGCGCAATTTCTGCAAAACCTTCTATACAATGGCAAAGAATGTTGGTTAGTTGCTTTCAAGTTTGGAGAGAGTAGAAGAGAAAAATCCATAAGAACAAGGTTCAGTGCATGGAAATGGTGTAGAAGAACCCCCTCCTTCTCCCTCCACGAGCGAAAGTTCTTCTTTCTCTTATCATGATAATCGTAGAAATTCAAGGGATGCATCTAAGAAACCTTTATTTAAATTAGATGTCAAATTTGATCTTCCCATGTTTAACGGTGAAAGTAATGAAAAAAATCTTGATAAGTGGATTAGGCAGATTGAAATCTACTGCAGGATTTAGCAAATCGATGAGGACGAGGCAAAGATTCAGCTGACCTCTCTTCGGCTGAGTAGCACCACTCTCATTTGGTGGGAGAGAAAATTGTGAAGCAGTAACAGTGTGGGTAATCTTCTTTCCTCATGGCCTAATTTCATTTCTGCATTAAAGGAACAATTCTATCCCTTGGGTTACAAACAAAAAGTCTTAATGGATTAGTAATACTTAAGGCAAGGCAAAGGTTAGGATGTTCAAATATTTACAGAGGAATTTAGAAAAAAGGCACTTAATTTGGGCATTACACTTGGCTCACCTGAAGTAATAACTAAGTATATTGGATCATTACATAGTTACCTTAGACATTCATTATTATTGTTTGAACCAACTACTATTGACTCCCCTAGTGTGAAGGCAATCCATCTTGAGAACATGGGCAAAAATGAAAGGAATGATCATTTCAAGAAACCACCTTTCAAACCTCCAAATGGAAAACCCAAAATTAAAGGAAAAGGAAAGGAGAAGAGGATGGCATCAACCAAGAAAGATGAAGGAGAAATACCTTATTGCAATCACTGCAAAAAGGAAGGTCATGACGATGACCATTGTTGGAAACAGTACCTGGAAAAGAAACCAAAGAAGTATGGAGGAAAAGGCAAGCAGAAGATAGTAGCAATTGTGCAGCAAGATCTTGGATTTTATTCCAGATATGATGCATTGATCATAGCAGGAGGAACAAAATGTACTCTTACACCTCATATTAATTCTGAATCACATGAAGGCACTAGTTGAATAGATGAGTCTCTTCCTAATGAACGAAAGAGAATTGATCTATTTCATATTAGAGTTATCATAAATCATAAAAAAGTGGAAACTCTATTTGATGCTGGAGCCCAAGAAAACTTAATTTTAGAGTCCTTAGTAAAGAAGCTAGGCTTGGAAACTACACCACATCCAAAACCTTACCCACTTGGATGGATACATGATAAAGCAAAACTGAATATAACTAAGTAGTTTAAGGTAAAATTTGTAATCGCTTCTAAGTTAGTGGATGAGGTAAAAATTGATGTGATACCATTGGATATCTATGGCATGATGTTAGGGAGTCCATATCTATGTAATAGAAAAGAAATATTCTTCCGTCATGAAAACAAATACCAAATCACAAAAGATGGGGTAGAATATATTGTAAATGCTCATCAAACCAAAATTAGTGCCAACGTTGTAAGTGCAAGAAAAATGAAGAGGGTGGTGAATTCCAGTAAGTGTTGCATGCTTATGATTGTAAGGGGAAAATATGCAGAATTATCCAATGCTTTTGAAGGTTGTGATCATGTTCATAACAAGGAATTATGTGCATTAATTTCTAACTATGATGAGATGTTTCAAGAATCAAATGGATTACCTCCGAAGAGGGAAATCCAACATGAGATCCATTTGCAGCATGACGCTCCTTTACCAAATATTGGCATGTACAAGATGTCAACCATTGAGATGGAGGAGATCAAAAAGCAGGTGCAGGAACTATTGAACCAAGGGGTCATCAGATCAAGCACTTCTCCATGTGGCTCACCAATTTTCTTAGTGCGAAAGAAAGATGGCACATGGAGGATGTGCGTGGATTATCGTGCACTAAACAAAATCATGGTGAAAAATCATTACCCTCTTCCCCACATTGATGACTTATTAGATCAATTAAATAATTCTATCTATTTCACCAAATTGGATTTGCGTAGTGGTTATTACCAGGTCCGAATTGCAGAGTAGGATGTGTGGAAAACCACCGTCAAGACCAAACAGGGGTTGTTCGAATGGATGGTGATGCCATTCAGACTTTGCAACGGTCTAGCCACTTTCATGAGGTTCATGAATGATCTCTTTAGGCCTTTCATTAATAAATTTGTTCTTATATATCTAGATGATATCCTTGTCTTTAGTAAAAGTTGGAATGAACATGTATGTCATGTGAAGAAAGTGTTTGATGTATTGAAAAACGAAAAACTCTATGTAAAATTATCAAAGTGTGAATTTGGGAAAACCTCTTTGGTTTACCTAGGTCATATTGTTGGTCATGGTTAGCTAAAAATTGGTCCTTCTAAAGTTGAATCAATTGTAAATTGGCCTAAACCTACTAGTGTAACCAAGGTTCGTAGCTTTTTGGCTGTAGTACAGTATTGGAGGAGATTTATTGTGAATTTCTCTATTATTGCAGCACCTTTACACGCATTGAGAAGTGTAAAGAAAGTATTTCAATGGGGAGGAAAGCAGAAGAAGTCCTTCGAAATATTGACAACAAAAATCAGCACCACACCGGTCTTGGCATTACCAGATCTCCAACAACCATTCGAGATTGAGACAGATGCTAGTGGATATGCCATGGGCAATATACTGATGCAGTAAAAGAAGCTGATATGTTACCATTAAGAGAAGTTCTCTCAAGCTATGATAAACTATCCCACTTATGACAAGGAATTATATGCCTTGGTCCAGAGTGTGAAATAGTGGAAACACTACCTGATCGGCAAGGAGACCATCATCCATACGGATCATCAGCACTTGTAGTATCTTCAGTCATAGACCAAGTTGCAACAATCTCTTCATTTCAAGTGGATGGGTTTTCTACAACAGTTTCATCTGGTAATAAAGTATAAGAAGGGCACTAGCAACACAGTGGCTGATTTGCTATCTTGCCCTCCTATTTCTGCTTCTGTTATTTTGCATAAGGCTTTGTTATCTTTTGGAAGTTATGCTGAAAAATATGCCAATGATGATGACTTTAAGGAGAATTATGCAAAACTAACCTATGGTTCAGAGGTGGATAGCTATCACTTGCAGGGGAAACTGTTGTATCACCTTGGTAAATTGTGCATACCCACAGGAGAAAGGGTACATGTAATCTAGGAGGCCCACACCTCCCTTGTGTCTGGTCATTTTGGTATTAAAATTTTTTTGTGTCATGTACAAAGATTTTGTTTTTGGCCTCACATGAAGAACATTGTGACTCGTTGTGTAAAGGGTTATGTGATGTGTTATGTTCCAAAGCCCTCTAATAGAAAACTTGGTCTCTACACACCACTCCTTATTCCAATTCATCCATGGGAAAGTGTGTCGATGAATTTTGTAGGAGGTTTGCCTTGGTCTACAAAAAGTCATGACTATTTGTATGTTGTCGTTGACCATTTTAGTAAGATGTGTATATTAATGCCTTGTAAAAAGCAGATCACTGCATAGCAGATTGCTCATCATTTATTTTAGCATGTTTGGGTCCATTTTGGGTTGTCCACATCAATTGTCAAATCAGGACTCTTGCTTTCTTGGAGAGTTTTCGACCAGCATGTGGAAGATGATGGAAACTAAGTTGAAAAAAGAAGCATGACATTTCATCCACAGACTGACAGACAGGTAGAGTTTGTCAACCGCACCATGGTACATTTTTTGCGAGGCTATTGTGGGAAACATCCTAAGCTGTGGGATGAGCATCTTACATATGTGCAACATTCCTACAACCGAGCAGTGCACTCATCTACACATCATTCACCATTTGAGACATGTTTTGGCTACTTGCCAAAAGACCCTTTTGATATGATCTTTGGAAGGGAAGATGACTCCAATGGATGTGATGACAAGGAACAAGTGCAACAATTCATTTAGCGGATCTAGTTGATTCACCAAGCAGTACAGGAGCAGTTGGAGAAAAGTTAATCCGGTTACAAGGCTCGACATGACAAACACCGAATCGACCATCAATTTCAAGTGGGTGACAAAGTGTGGTTCCATATCAGCAAGGACAGGATGAAGGGAGAAGGGAAGAAGTTGCGACCAATCTGGTATGGTCAATTCACCATCTTGGAGAAGATTGGATAAAATGCCTTTCGTCTTGATTTGTCGATATATACGCAAATTTACTCTGTAGTGAATGTGGAGAACTTAAAGCTATATGAGCCACCATTGATTATGGACACCGAGGAGGTGGGCATAGTTCCTACAATTGATGACTTTGCACCAGAGTATCTTGATGAGTTACTTGAAGACATCATCCTTGACAAAAGAACTAGAACTTCATGATGAGGAGATGTGGAATACCTTCGAGTTGGTTTCAAGGGGATGCACCCTAGCAAGGCAAAATGGTTGGAGAAGGAAAGAGTGAGGGAACAATTCCCTCACTTGCCAATTGACTGATAAATCTTTTGGCGGTCCAAAAGCTCCTCAATGGGGAGGATTGATCTAGGTGGATCTTCAGACATAGTGGCATGGGAAAAGCTCAAAGTTAAAAGTGGTGGAAAGGCAAGTAACTTGACATCGGATCGAAGTTCTCATCACCCTGATTCCAACTGTGTGAATGGAACTCTAATCCAAGTCTGGATGAAGGAGATAGAGGCAGTCAAAGTTGGGTTGAATTTTCATGACAGGGCAGGTTTAACGAGGACACAATTTGCGCTTTTTCGGCAGACAGAATTTGGCCAACTCCAGCCAGATTCCGGGTGAAATCGTGGCCTAGTTAAAAAGACTCCTTTGGTCCAAAACCGAATTTCCAAAAACACATAATTTGTTTTATTAACAAAAAAATATAAAAAAAGGGGGCGGCGGGCCACTAACCCCAACTCATAACCCTCATCCACATATAACCAACAATAGTCTTTTATGGAGGTGTGGGCCACAACCCCTGACCCCTCCCCCACATCCCATGGATCCATCCCAATGGTCACCACACATAATAGGGCACGGGAGTTGGGTGGCCCAACCCATTTAATGTAAACCATCCCATGTAACCACAATGAAACCATGAGGCACATAAAGCAAATAATGCAGAGTTGGGTAGGGCCAATTTCCCATTAAAAAAATTATGAAGATGGATGTGGGTATGGTGGGTGAGCTGCCCAAGGCAGGCCCGACCCAACCGAAATTTAATTTTAAAATATTTTGTTTGTGGTGTATTAAAAAAGGAGGAGGTGGGTTTTGACCTCCCGACCTCCTCCCTATTAAACCAGATCACAACCAACTGCGCCAACAACATTATTGAGAAATCTGCCCTCAAAATTATATTTAAACGCAAATTTTCAGTGCGCTCAGGTAGAGGAGGAAGTGCTCGCAGTTCGAGGGAGAATTTTGCAGGAGGGGAGAAATTTCACTTTGTCAGAATTTGATAAATTTTATATGGTTTCAGCATTTCTCAACGCCACGAATGCAATGGTGTTGTCTGTTTCTCCATCAGAGTTCTACATTTTTCAGCCATTTTTCAGTATGGAGGTATAAGACTCCTTTTTGTAATTGATGCTTGTACTCTTCTTTTTCATGCCACTTAATGAATGAAAGCCTCCCCATTGATCAAGTAGGGCTCAGAGATGTAGTCCAAGAAAGACGAACTCTGTTATCAAGTCTTGTTGTCTTATTTCATGCTTTATATATTTCTCTTCTTGTCTCATGTGCACATTAAGTTTTCTCTGTTAAGCTACAATTTAAGCATGTAATTTTTTAACACATCTATAAGCAAAATATTTTTGATCACTTATAGTGCATCTGATAATACACTTTCTTTCGAAATAAATGTCATGTCATCTAAAAATGGTAAAAATGAAAAGCAACCTGGAAGAAAGAAGAAGGGGAAATCTAAAAAGAAACAAAATCCTCCCCCTCAAGAGAAATCATCTAATTCCTCTTCTCCAGCTAGGAAACCTTGTTACCCATGTTTAATTTGTAATGAGGAGCATTTTACGCGAGACTTTCCTCACTGCTCTGAAATCTCAAAACTTCTTAAGACTTCTAGTGCATCCGCTGTGTTGACAGACCCTTTTCCACATCCAGAGACTCATTTGGTTTGCTACAGATCATGCTTCCACTTCACAAGTGCTTAAGTTACCCGCCACTAAGCCTAAATTTGATGTTTTCGTGACTACACAAAGTAAATATTATGGTAATCCATCATTTTTGTTGAATAAGCATGCTACAAATCAACCCAATACTTTGAATTTGACTTCGTCTGATTCCATTCCACCACCCATTGCACCAGAGTTAACAATAAAACAGGCTAAGGGAGTTGTACATAAATATACATTCAACCCTCGAGCTCGAGCAATGCAAAATTATAACATAGTAGATGATTTGGCTTAGTCACCTTTTGTTATGTCAATGATTGAAGTGCTTCAAAATTGTCCCTCCCAAAAGAAGGCTTTATTGTCTACAATTGGTGGAATTGTTCCAACGGATTCCAATCTTGTGGTTTTTAACCATGTGGGTTATATGCCGCAATTACCAACTCAATTACCTTTCTTGATCCAAGCAAAGACTTTGAATAAACTCATTCACTAAACCATTGTTCACGAGGGTGCATCTACTTATATCATGTCAATGAATTGCTGGAAAACACTTGGCTCACTGCCTTTGTCACGATCACCTACAACGTTAAAAGCTTTCGACGATCACACTTATACACCTTGTGGAATTTTAAGTAACCTACAGATAGAACCAGGGGGAAAAACTGTAACAGTTGAAGTAAGGTCATTGATGGACCCCTTAACCACAACATTTTACTAGGAAGGCCGTGGGTTTATGCTATGGCTACTGTGGTTTCGACATACTTTTGTGCATAACAAGGAATTATGTGCATTGATTTCTAACTATGATGAGATGTTTCAAGAATCAAAGGGATTACCTCCGAAGAGGGAAATCCAACATGAGATCCATTTGCAGCATGACGCTCCTTTACCAAATATTGGCATGTACAAGATGTCAACCATTGAGATGGAGGAGATCAAAAAGCAGGTGCAGGAACTATTGAACCAAGGGGTCATTAGATCGAGCACTTCTCCATGCGGCTCACCAATTGTCTTAGTGCGAAATAAAGATGGCACATGGAGGATGTGCGTGGATTATCGTGCACTAAAACAAATCATGGTGAAAAATAATTACCCTCTTCCCCACATTGATGACTTATTAGATCAATTAAATAATGTTATCTATTTCACCAAATTGGATTTGCGTAGTGGTACACCAGGTCCGAATTGCAGAGTAGGATGTGTGGAAAACTGCCTTCAAGACCAAACAGGGGTTGTTCGAATGGATGGTGATGCTATTCGGACTTTGCAACGCTCTAGCCACTTTCATGAGGTTCATGAATGATCTCTTTAGGCCTTTCATTATTGAATTTGTTCTTGTATATCTAGATGATATACTTGTCTTTAGTAAAGGTTGGAATGAACATGTATGTCATGTGAAGAAAGTGTTTGATGTATTGAAAAATGAAAAACTCTATGTAAAATTATCAAAGTATGAGTTTGGGAAAACCTCTTTGGTTTACCTAGGTCATATTTGGTCATGGTTAGCTAAAAATTGGTCCTTCTAAAATTGAATCAATTGTAAATTGGACTAAACCTACTAGTGTAACCAAGGTTCGTAGCTTTTTGGCTGCAGTACAATATTGGAGGAGATTTATTGCCAATTTATCTATTATTGCAACACCTTTACACGCATTGACAAGCATAAAGAAAGTCTTTCAATGGGGAGGAAAGCAGAAGAAGTCCTTCAAAATATTGAAAGCAAAAATCAGCACCACACTGGTTTTGGCGTTACCAGATCTCCAACAACTATTCGAGATTGAGATAAACGCTAGTGGATATGCCATGGGCAATATACTGATGCCGCAAAAGAAGCTGATATGTTACCATTCAGAGAAGTTCTCTCAAGCTATGATAAAATATCCCACTTATGACAAGGAATTATATGCCTTGGTCCAGAGTGTGAAAAAGTGGAAACACTACCTGATCGGCAAGGAGACCATCATCCATACGGATCATCAGCCCTTGTAGTATCTTCAGTCACATACCAAGTTGGAACAATCTTGTCATTTCAAGTGGATGGGTTTTCTACAGCAGTTTCATCTGGTAATAAGGTATAAGAAGGGCACTAGCAACACAGTGGCTGATTTGCTATCTTGCCCTCCTATTTCTGCTTCTGTTATTTTCAATAATGCTTTGTTATCTTTTGGAAGTTATGCTGAAAAATATGCTAACGATGATGACTTTAAGGATAATTATGCAAAACTAACCTATGGTTCACAGGTGGACAACTATCACTTGCAGGGGAAACTATTGTATCACCTTGGTAAATTGTGCATACCCATAGGAGAAAGTGTACATGTAATCAGGGAGGCCCACACCTCCCTTGTGTCTGGTCATTTTGGTATTGAAAAATCTTTGTGTCATGTACAAAGATTTTTTTTTTGGCCTCATATGAAGAACATTGTGACTCGCTGTGTAAAGGGTTATGTGATGTGTTATGTTTCAAAGCCCTCTAATAGAAAACTTGGGCTCTACACACCACTCCCTATTCCAATTCATCCATGGGAAAGTGTGTCGATGGATTTTGTAGGAGGTTTGCCTATGTCTAGAAAAAGTCACGACTATTTGTATGTTGTCGTTGACCATTTTAGTAAGATGTGTATTTTAATGCCTTGTAAAAAGCAGATCACTGCATAGCATATTGCTCATCCTTTCTTTCAGCATGTTTGGGTCCATTCTAGGTTGTCCACATCAATTGTCAAATCGGGACTCTTGCTTTCTTGGAGAGTTTTCGACCAGCATGTGGAAGATGATGGACACCAAGTTGAAAAGAAGCATGACATTTCATCCATAGACTGATAGACAGGTAGAGGTTGTCAACTACACCATGGTACATTTTTTGCGAGGCTATTGTGGGAAACATCCTAAGCTGTGGGATGAGCATCTTACATATGTGCAACATTCCTACATCCGAGCAGTGCACTCACCTATGCATCATTCACCATTTGAGACATGTTTTGGATACCTGCCAAAAGACCCTTTTGATATGATCTTTGGAAGGGAAGATGACTCCAGTGGATGTGATGACAAGGACAAAGTGCAACAGTTCATTTAGCGGATCTAGTTGATTCACTAAGCAGTACAGGAGCAGTTGGAGAAAAGTCAATCTGGTTACAAGGCTCGACATGACAAACACTGAATCAACCATCAATTTCAAGTGGGTGACAAAGTGTGGTTCCATATCAGCAAGGACAGGATGAAGGGAGAAGGGAAGAAGTTGCGACCAATCTGGTATGGTCCATTCACCATCTTAGAGAAGATTGGAAAAAATGCTTTTCGTCTTGATTTGTCGATATATACGCAAATTTACTCTGTAGTGAATGTGGAGAACTTAAAGCTATATGAGCCACCATTGATTATGGACACCGAGGAGGTGGGCATAGTTCCTACAATTGATGACTTTGCACCAGAGTATCTTGATGATTTACTTGAAGACATCATCCTTGACAAAATAACTAGAACTTCACGATGAGGAGATGTGGAATACCTTCGAGTTGGTTTCAAGGGGATGCACCCTAGCAAGGCAAAATGGCTGGAGAAGGAAAGAGTGAGGGAAAAATTCCCTCGCTTGCCAATTGACTGATAAATCTTTTGGCGGTCCAAAAGCTCCTCAATGGGGAGGATTGATCTAGGTGGATCTTCAGACATAGTGGCATGGGAAAAGCTCAAAATTAAAAGTGGTGGAAAGGCGAGTAACTTGACATCGGATCGAAGTTCTCATCACCCTGATTCCAACGGTGTGAATGGAACTCTAATCCAAGTCTGGATGAAGGAGATAGAGGCAGTCAAAGTTGGGTTGACTTTTGATGACTGGGCAGGTTTAACGAGGACACAATTTGCGCTTTTCCGGTAGACAGAATTTTGCCAACTCCAGCCAGATTCCGGGTGAAATCGTGGCTTAGTTAAAAAGACTCCTTTGGTCCAAAACTGAATTTCCAAAAACACATAATTTGTTTTATTAACAAAAAAAATATAAAAAAAGGGGGTGGCAGGCCACTAACCCCGCCACCCCAACTCATATCCCTCATCCACATATAACCAACAATAGTCTTTTATGGAGGGGTGGGCCACAACCCCCGACCCCTCCCCCACATCCCATGGATCCATCCCAACGGTCACCACACATAATAGGGCACGGGAGTTGGGTGGCCCAACCCATTTAATGTAAACCATCCCATGTAACCACAATGAAACCACGAGGCACATAAAGAAAATAATGCAGATTTGGGTAGGGCCAATTTCCCATTAAAAAAATTATGAAGATGGAGGGGGGTATGGTGGGCGAGCTGCCCAAGGTGGGCCCGGCCCAACATAAATTTAATTTTAAAATATTTTATTTGTGGTGTATTAAAAAAGGAGGTGGGATTTGACCTCCCGACCTCCTCCCTATTAAACCAGATCACAACCAACTGCGCCAACAACATTATTGAGAAATCCGCCCTCAAAATTATATTTAAACGCAATTTTTCAGTGCACTCAGGTAGAGGAGGCAAAGCTCACGGTTCGAGGGAGAATTTTGCAGGAGGGACGAAATTTCACTTTGTCATAATTTGATAAATTTTATATGGTTTCAACACTTCTCGACGCCACCAACACATTGGTTTTGTCTGTTTCTCCATCAGAGTTCTGCATTTTTCAGCCATTTTTTAGTATGGAGGTATAAGACTCCTTTTTGTAATTGATGCTTGTACTCTTCTTTTTCATGCCACTTAATGAATGAAATCCTCCCCATTGATCGAGCAGGGCTCAGAGATGCAGTCCAAGACAGACGAACTCTGTTATCAAGCCTTGTTGTATTCTTTCATGATTTATGTATTTCTCCTCTTGTCTCATGTGCACATTAAGTTTTCTCTGTTAAGCTACAATTTATGCATGTAATTTTTTAACACATCTATAAGAAAAATATTTTGGATCACTTATAGTGCATCTGATAATACACTTTCTTTCGAAATAAATGTCATGTCATCTAACAAAGGTAAAAATGAAAAGCAACCTGGAAGAAAGAAGAAGGGGAAATCTAAAAAGAAACAAAATCCTCCCCCTCAAGAGAAATCATCTAATTCCTCTTCTCCAGCTAGGAAACCTTGTTACCCATGTTTAATTTGTAATGAGGAGCATTTTACGCAAGACTTTCCTGACTGCTCTGAAGTCTCAAAACTTCTTAAGACTTCTAGTGCATCCACTGTGTTGAAAGACCCTTTTCCAAATCCAGAGACTCATTTGGTTTGCTACAGATCATGCTTCCACTTCACAAGTGCTTAAGTTACCCACCACTAAGCCTAAATTTGATGTTTTGGTGACTACACAAAGTAAATATTATGGTAATCCATCGTTGTTGTTGAATAAGCATGCTACAAATCAACCCAATACTTTGACTTTGACTTCGTCTGATTCCATTCCACCACCCATTGCACTAGAGTTAACAATAAAACAGGCTAAGGGAGTTGTACATAAATCTACATTCAACCCTCAAGCTCGAGCAATGCAAAATTAAAACATAGTAGATGATTTGGCTTAGTCACCTTTTGTTATGTCAACGATTTAGGTGCTTCAAAATTGTCCCTCCCAAAAGCAGGCTTTATTGTCTACAATTGGTGGAATTGATCCAACGGATTCCAATCTTGTGGTTTTTAACCATGTGGGTTATATGCCGCAATTACCAGCTCAATTACCTTTCATGATCCAAGCAAAGGATTTGAATAAACTCATTCACTAAATCATTGTGGACAAGGGTGCATCTACTTGTATCATGTCAATGAATTGCTGGAAAACACTTGGCTCACTGCCTTTGTCACGATCACCTACAACGTTAAAAGCTTTCGACGATCACACTTATACACCTTGTGGAATTTTAAGTAACCTGCAGATAGAACCAGGGGGAAAAACTGTGACTGTTGAAGTTAAGGTCATTGACAGACCCCTTGACCACAACATTTTACTAGGAAGGCCGTGGGTTTATGCTATGGTTGTTGTGGTTTCGACATACTTTTGTATGATCACTTTCCTTCATAAAGGCGGAATCACAGTAATTGATCAACTCGACTTCTTCACCTCTAGTTCACAAGCTACTAGAAGCATTCTATTAGTTCATGGACCCCCGATATCTCTTAAGAACATTGGATTAGGTCTCTTCAAAGATTCTTCCCTAATGGGTACCTTTTCGCTACCGCCACCATAACAAATGGAATAAGTTGCAAAAGTTGAGACTTGTAACATGATATATTCCACTTCATTTTATTCATGGAATATTACCAATATTCCTGAAGTTCATATGCGTAATGAAACAATGCCACTAAGCCCCATTGAGCTTGCATAGCAATAATTTTTTTTGGCTTGTACGAAAATCCATATCCATCATCACCAATTGTATGGGTTGATCTAGAATATGGTACTTCCTATGATCCTTTTTCACGTACATTTTCTATTGATGGAGGAATAATCCAATCAATGATGATAGAAGAAGAACCATAGGTAGATTATCATCATCAATACCATCTTCCAGATCACATAGAAGATATTCCAAATGAACTAAATCACCCTTCAATTATTGATTTCCTTTAGAATTCTGTATTTATAGGCACAGTTGATTCCAAACAAAACTTATAAAATATTAAATAAACCATTTCTATATATATTTTGATCAAACTTGGAATTGTGGAAAACATCCATGTTGGCAAATCTTGTTCTCCATCGGAACTTGAAACTTACCATGCTATTTTTCATGAATTTCGTGATATATTTTCTTGGTCATATGAGGAAATGTCAGGTATTGATTCTAGTATAGTTGAACATGAGATTAAAATGTATCCTGATGTCAAATTGGTACGACAACACCTCTATCCTCTTCATTCAAAGAAGGATGCTACCATAAAAGTAGAATTAAAAAATGTTTGCATGCTGGTTTCGTATACCCCCTTCCTCTTACCGATTGGGTTTCCAATCTTGTTCCTATCATGAAGAAACAAGGAACAATATGAGTGGTGTTGATTATAGGGATGTTAATAATGCTTGTCCAAAAGACAACTATCCCACTCCCTTTATCGACCAGATAATTGATGACAGTGCCAGATGTGAAATATTTTCATTTATGGATGGCTTTTCCAGCTATAATCAGATCAATATCCACCCATAGACCAATATAAAACTACTTTTATTTGTCCCTGGGGCACATTCACATATAGGAAACTCCCTTTTGGTTTGAAGAAAGCTGGGGCAGCTTTTAAGAGGGAAGTGAATTATGCCTTCCATGACATCAAACACATTTTTCAACCCTATCTAGATGATTTACCTTCTCATTCACGGAAATGGTTTGATCACCCGCAACATCTGGGAGCTATCTTTTTATGGTGCGGACACTACAAAGTTTGACTCAATCCACATAAATGTGTGTTTTGTGTTGGTTTTGGTTGTTTTCTTGGTTTTGTAGTGTTTAAAGAAGGAATTTGACTCAACCCTTTGACGGTTAAGGCAATTCTTGATTTTCCTCCACCTCCTAATTTACTGCATTTACATAGACACAAGGGAAGGCTAACTTTATAAGGAGGTTCATTCCCAACTATGTCGAAATGGCTAAAGGATTTACTCATCTTTTGAAAAAGGGAATTCGCTTCCATTGGGATCAAGTTGTGAAATATTTCTTTGATGCTCTCAAAGATACCCTGATTCGAGCATCATTAATGTATGCCCCTAATTATCAAAATGAGTATTTCGTGTATCTCATCACTGTAGATATAACCATTGCTATGGTTTTAGTCCATGAAGAATATGGGATTGAACATCTGATCTATTATTTGAGTAGTAATCTAAATGATATGGAAGTTAAGTACTATTATGTCAAAAATCTAGATTTGGCGACTATCCAAGCTGTACAGAGATTTCGCTACTATATCCTTCTCCGAAAGACCACTGTCATTTCAGATTGCAACCCTATGACATACATCTTGTCACATCAATTGTTGGTGGGAAAATATTCAAAATGGATGTAATCTTGCAAGAATTTAATTTGGAATCTATCAAATCCAAGTTAAAGAAATCTCTAGTTTTTGTCGAGCTTCTTTGTGACCTTCCCTCTACTGACATTGACTCAACAACAAAATCATCAATTCTAGATGAGCCTTTGTTTCTTTCATCATCTGACCCCTGGTATGGAGATATACTGATCCATCTCCAAACCCAAACTTTCCAACCCGATACCTCTCGCTTGAAACAACGCATATTCAATATGAAGCCAAAGATTATCTGATCATTGGCAACACCCTTTATTTTCATGGTATCGATACGGTTTTATGGAGGTGTGCCACTGTTAAATTATGGTATGTTCTATTCTTATAACAATTTAATTCTTTTTCTTATTATATTCCATAGATTAACAATCACATATACATAAAGTAAAGTGCAGATAGAACATTAAACGATTGACAGAAAACAAGCCAAGACAAGAGACAGAAGATGTGGTGGCTATCCAGGGACATACCCCACAATTTGTGGGGAAACCATTTGATCAAATATTCTTTTATATTCAATAATTCAGCAGAGAGAAATAGTACAATAAATCTGATTTATATCAGTAGTATAAAACCCTAGATCAACAGCATCAGAATTAGCTGCTTCATCATCAAACTAGGGTAGAGGATATCTCACAAACTGACCATCGGATCGGCTTGATTACACCACCAAAAGTTGCGGCTTCTAGAGGAAGTTTAGATGAACCTACAACACAGTTTAGATGAGGAGATCTTCTAGTCCACGCAAGTCAATATTTACTCCTGCAATTGTGGCTTCAGTTTCAGCAGCTTCCGGATTCAAACTAGGGTAGTCGATATCTTACAAACCGTCCATCAGACTGACTTGATTCCACCACCAAAAATTGTGGCTTTCAGAGGAGGTTTAGATGATCCTACAATGAAATTCAGATGAGGGGATCTTCTAGTCCACGTAGGTCAATCTTTACTTCTGCAGTTGCAGCTTCAGTTTTAGCAGCTTCCGGCTTCACATGTGTGAGAGAGAGACCCATTTCTGCGCAGTAGAGAAGAGACTCTTTTCTGTGTAGTAGAGAGAGAGAGATGTGATGAGATGAGTGAGTCCAAATGAGGAAAATTACTCCTATATTTATACACAACGTTGGTGTTTGAATAAATGCGACTGTTGGGCTTCTGAGCCTACATGAGTTTTAGGTCGGCTTGATAATAATTCCATAATCAAAATAAATTCATATCTCCATGAATACTTATCGGAATTGGATGATATTTATATCAATCCTACACCTCTTGGAAAGAGGAATATAATAAAAATATTATCAGCCATGAATAAGATGACCCACATGAAGTTTTTCCCTAGTTGCCAATTTTAACACTCCCTCTCAAGTAGGGAGAACTTCATTTGTAATCTGTCTATCAGTCATTACTATTCATCCATCAAATGCACTGCACTGTACTGATATGTACTGTTCTGCTATGTTCTTCTCTGCTTTTGTCCAAATTATGAAGAAGAGGAAATGATCGAGGATGTATCATACTGACTCAAAGTCAGTCTCAGAGTATGTACCATTGATCCCAAACTAGTCTCAACCGACCTGGAGTCAATGTCATAGTGAGTACAACTCCGTTGGTCCTAGACCAGTATCATCCTCCACTAACTCAAAGTCAGTCTTAGAGTGCGTACCATTAGTCCCAGACCAGTCTCAGCTGACCCAAAGTCAGCTTCATAGTAAGTACCACTCCTACCACTAGTCCCAGAACAACATCGCAGTCTCAGAGAGTGTACCACTAGTCGTAGACCAATCTCAACCAACCCGAAGTCAGCATCATAGTATGTACCACTCTCACTAGTCCCAGACCAGTACTGCATTGACAAAAAGTTAGTCTCAGAGTATGTACTATTGGTCCCAGACTAGTCTCAACCGACCTGAAGTCAGCGTCATAGTATGGTACACCTCCTACCACTAGTCCCAGACCAGTATCATTGATCCCAGATCAATGGAGGTCATCCTAGTGTAGGGAGTACGGTAGATACAACGATGTGTCCATCGGTACTACTATGGTCCCTAACTTCATTTCCCTACTCATTGATTAGATGAGAGGTACTTCCCATGAGTCCCAGACTGCATGGGTAGGATGCCTCGACAAGAGAACTAATCAATCCTGTCCTCACAAGAGAACACATCAATCTTGCTACAGTTGCCATGGAGAACACATCAATCCAGGCTACCTTGGAGAACACATCAATCCAGGCATCACAGGAGAACACATCAATCTTGCTACAATCACCATGGAGAACACATCAATCCATGCCTCACAGGAGAACTAATCATCCTGCTACACAAGAGAGTGAATCATCCCGTTCCACAAGAGAGCGAATCATCTTATACCACAAGAGAGCGAATCATCTTGTTCCAGTGCACATCACCAGAGGACGGTGAGTCACCCTATGGTCGTATGTTGCTCCAGTAAGAACCACAAGCCCTCAGAGCTCCCAGAGCTCAATGTATGCAACATGTAGGACCTTTGTAGAAGGGTTTCTTGATGGCTCCAAGTTGTTTAGGAAAATCACAAATTAGATCTTTCCTCGGGGCTTTGACAAGGTGTATCAACCTGTACATCTTCTTAATGCGATGGAGCCTCCTTGCTCATTGACTTAACATATCCCTGATGATGTCTATCTGCTGGAGAAATCGACAAATACGAGATTCCTCAATAATCGAATCCCACCTCTAGTTGTCACATAGGATCACGGTGGTATCCAATGTAAATCCAAACAACTCACTAAAGATCTTTCGCAACCAGAATGCCTCACAGGAGGCCATGCTAGCAGCAATATACTCTGCTTCGGTGGTGCTCAAAGCCATTGAATTTTGCTTCCTTCTCATCTAGGATATCGAAGCAGATCCCAAGGTGAAACAACACCTGGAAGTGCTCTTATGGTCCACCACACTGCCTGCCCAATCAACATCAGTATATCCAAGTAGTCTCACATCTTCGGCAATGTATCTCAATCCATGAGAGATTATGTCCTGAAGACATCTCAAAAGATTCTTGGCACCAATCTAGTGAGGCTCAACCAAATATGAGCTCATGATGCTAATTGCAAAACATATGTTCAGATGGAGGTTCATCAAGAACATTAATGCGAATGAGTTTTTGAAAATTAGAGGCATTTCCCAAATCTGGTCCGACATCACTACCGTACAACTTTTGAAAGTTAAGATCCTCGAGGTAGTCACAGGCTTGCAGTCAACCATATCAAATCTTTTCAGAATCTTCACCACATATTTTCCTTGAGACAGGAAAATTTCCCCTAGCTTTTGCCACACTTCAAGTCCTTGGTCCTTCATTTCAAATTCAAAAGCCAACTCCCTCTTACATTTGTGAATGAGAGGGTCTGCACCTGTT
>APFE030216003.1:25739-46706 GCA_000404065.3 Pinus taeda
AGGTTTCTTACCGGTGAACTTTTCTTCAAGAGTCTTGGAACCCAATGCTTGATGAGGGCATATATGACGGTGTTTGTAATTTCAGCCCATAGAAACTTCAGAAGTCTTTGATCATGTAGCATGGCCCTGATAGCTTCCACAATCGTACGGTTCTTCCTTCCCGCCACACCATTCTGCTCAGGAGTATGTGGTGTAGTAGTCTCTCACTTAATGCCAGCCTCAGATATGCCTGAGTGAACCAACTGTAATGCATCGGAGGTCTTGCTTTGGCTTGAGGGGAATGGTCCCCATTTGAGCTTTCCTTTGGCACATCTTGGACATACACCTTCTTTCTCTACTAAGAATTCTGGCATCCCTGTCACCATTTGTTTTACACCAAGTATAGCTTTATAATGAAGGGGGCCAAACCTCTGATGCCAACGTTTGGACTAAAGAGATGTGTCATAAGACATGACACCTAGTCGACTTCCATCAACCTGATATAATGAATCAACACTAAACCCAAGAGTAAAGGCATCTTTAACATTATTTTTCCATATACATACCTTGCCATTGCTGAAGGTTCCCTTGTATCCTTTTTCTTCCATTGCCGAGATGGACACTACTTTCTTTTTGAGGTCAGGTGCATTTAATACATCCTGGACATTCTAGCCTTCTCGAATGGTTGTCCTCTTCCTCGATTCCTAGCTCTCCTCTTACCTTTGCTATTGAATTTTCCATCCCTTCGATTACCATGAGATGGATTTTGATCATCGTCCCAGTGTGAGTCCTTTTTATTAGGGCACTCCCTTGCATAGTGACCTACTTTATTGCAAATGTAACATCATCCTTTTCTTCCACCCTTAGGTCTAGCCTTTCCTTTTGATTTAGTCCCGGAATTATTTCTTTTCTTAGCATGAGAAGAAAAGGCAGCAGGAGGACCTTTAGACATGGGCATTTCTTGCTCTTCTACCCTTGTTTCTTCTTGAATGCATCTAGCCATTAATTCCTCAAAACCAGGAATTACATTATTGTTTAGAAGAGTAGTCCTGAACACGTACCATTCAGATGGTAATCCTCCAAGAGTCGTGAGTGCCATTCCCCTGTCAGCGATAGCATCCCCAATATATAGGAGATCGTTCCTGATTTCAATGATCCTTAAGAATTATGCTTGCATACTCTCATCTTTACCCTTCTTAATTTCCTTTAGCTTATTTATAAGAAGCAAAACTTGATTTGCATCATTTACTTTAAATAAACTCACCAGTTTGTCATAGACTTCCTTAGAGGTGTCCAATTCAGAGATATAGGTCACCAAGTGCTTGTCGATATAGTCTCGGATGATCTTCTTTGTTTTTATTTCTCCATTTTTCCATTTGTTCCAGATAGCAGCGGATGCATTTGATGGAGGCTCAACAATATTGCCTCTTACATGGTACAACACTCCTTGATCTTCTAGGGTTAGATCGATAGACATCTTCCATCCATGATAGTTAGCTTTCTCACGGAGCCTGTCTTCGGTAGGAAAGAGTGTTGAGGACCCCATCGTTCATTTAGGATAGCCTTGCTAACCTTCTCCTCGGTGATTGCTCTTGCTCTTGCTCTTGCTCGGGCTTTGTCTTCACCTCAGCTCTGATACCATGTTAAATTATGGTATGTTATATTCTTATAACAATTTACTTCTTTTTCTTATTATATTCCACAGATTAGCAATCACATATACATAAAGTAAAGTGCAGATAGAACATTAAATGATTGACCGAAAACAAGCCAAGACAAGAGACACAAGATGTGGCAGCTAGCCAGGGACAAACCCCACAATGTGTGGGGAAACCCTTTGATAAAATATTCTTTTATCTTCAATAATTCATTAGAGAGAAACAGTACAATAAATCTGATTTATATCAGCAGTAGCAAACCCTAGATCAGCAGCATCAGCATTAGCGGCTTCATCATCGAACTAGGGCAGACGATATCTCACAAACCGACGGTTGGATCGGCTTGATTCCACCAAAAAAAGTTGTGACTTCCAGAGGAGCTTCAGATGAACCTACAACACAACTTATATGAGGAGATCTTCTAGTCCACATAGGTCAATATTTACTTCTGCAGTTGTGGCTTCAGTTTCAGTAGCTTCCGACCTCAAACTAGGGCAGTCGATATCTTGCAAACTGTCCATCGGATTGACTTGATTCCAACACCAAAAGATGCGGCTTTCAGAGGAGGTTCAAATGAACCTACAATGCAATTTGAATGAGGATATCTTCTAGTCCACGTAGGTCAATCTTTACTTCTGCAGTTGCAGCTTCAGTTTCAGCAGCTTCTGGCTTCACATGTGTGAGAGAGAGACCCATTTTTGCATAGTAGAGAAGAGACTCTATTCTGCACAGTAGAGAGAGAGAGAGATGTGATGGGATGAGTGAGTCCAAATGAGGAATAGTCCTCCTATATTTATACACAACGTTGGTGGTTGAATAGATGCGACTATTGGGCTTCTGAGCCTACATGAGTTGTAGGTCGGCTTGATAATAATTCCATAATCAAAATAAATTCATATCTCCATGAATACTTATCGGAATCAGATGATCTTTATATCAATCCTACACCTCTCAACGAGAGGAATCTAATAAAAATATTATCAGCCATGAATAAGATGACACACATGAAGTTTTTTCTCTAGTTTCCAATTTTAATAGTCACTCATGAGGAAGCTGAGAAAGTTTTGAATGATTGCTATTCTGGTGCTTGTAGTGGACATTTATCTAGTTATGCTACCACACAAAAGATTCTCTATGGTAGTTACTTCTAACCAACCATATTTAAAAATTGCATTATTGTTGTCAGAAGCTATCATGCATGCCATATTTTTAACCGTACGACTTGATTACCACCTGCACCACTGCATCCTATCGTCGTTGTTGGACCATTTCAAAATGGGGCATTGATTTTATGACATGTAACCCTACCTCGCCGGGGGCGCATGGGTATATTATTTTCACTGTGGACTATTTTACGAAATGGGCTGAGGCCATGCCTACATTAAACAATGGGGGTGAGAAGACTGCTCTTTTTTCTTCAACCATGTGGTTGCATGGTTTGGTGTACCACAAGCTATAGTTACAAATCATGGTTCACATTTTTTCAACCATATGATGACTGAATTGACTGCCAAGCTCAGAATTTCACATGATATTTCTACTCATTATCATTCACAAGCTAATGGACAAGTTGAAGCCATCAAAAAAATTCTTCAACAAATGATAGGAGTTCATAAACTAAACTGGCATTTGACCCTATACTCAACTTTGTGGGCTTACCAAACCTCGATGAGAAATGCAACTGGATTCACACCCTTTCAATTGGTGTATAGTCTGGAGGTAATCTTGCCTGTACAATGTGAAATTTCATCATTAAAACTCGCAATTGACCTGTTACCTGACACTTCTGATGAAGAAACATGTTTCTTATAACTCATCCATCTAGATGAAACATATCATGAAACCACATTGGCCATCGAAATACATAAGAAATTAATTAAGGCGCAATATGACCGAAATGTCAAGCCTCGCATTTTCTCAGAAGGAGACCTTGTCTTCCTTTATGATCAGGAAGCTCATAAATCAGGAGCAGGGAAATTTGAACCATTATGGATGGCCCTCTATATTGTCAAGCGTGTTTTGGAAAAAGGTGCTTATGAGTTAGTTGATTATGATGGAATTCCATTATCGTAGCCCCGAAACGAGTTATACTTGAAACATTTCTATGATTGATTTTGCATAGTAATAAACAATATATATTGCTTTGATTGTGTGTGTGTGTGTGTGTCACAGTGTGACGTTCAGAGTTTTTATGTGTTAAGCAATCTGCTTTTCATTTGTTGCAGATATCGGAATCTTTAGAACCATTTTTTGGTTATGTCGATGGTGCTAATCGTAGTACGTAGAACCTATCTTCTCCAGCATGGACCATATTCACTCCTAGTGGCAAGTTAGTGAGTTTTCAAGGGATTTGTATCAGTCATTCTATGAACAATATCATCGAGTATAACACATTGATCGAAATCCTCTCCGATGCCATTTTGCCTAGCATTCATCGAATCATCATTAGGCTTAACTCACAACTTGTCGTACTGAAACTTACAAACGTTTATACTGTCTAAAATCCAACTATTTATAGTACGTTCCTTAGATTTTGTCTCTTGGAAAGAAATTTTGATTACATGCAATATCAAGAAATTTCCAGGAACTTTAACACATTGATTGATTCTTTAACAAACTATCTGTTAAACAGACATTCACGACACATGTAAAAGTAAATTCAATTCACATCAATAGTTGAATATGATCACACATAACCATATAAAAACACTAAAAGTAAAATAGATAGATGTTTAAAGTTTTTACAAAATTTATGTGCAAGACATGTTCGTCATCTGACCTCAAAACTCAAAATGCATCCTAAGTAGACGTAATGATGCTCATGATAATAGGTCATAGCCTCAACTATCATGCACAATAGCCTCATCCAATGGCTAGGTACACCAATAGTATGGCATTTCAGCCTCATCAGTAACTCCTCAATCCCGACATCTGGAATACTGAGGGTTAACCCCTCTATATGATTCTTTAACTGTGCTAGTGTCTTGGTCAAATCCAAATCTTGGAGAACTACTCTTCTGACATTTCTCCGTGTTGGTTCACCCGCCTCTTGTTGATGACCCATTAGTTGAACAGTAAGCATGAGAACATTTTTAGTTTAGTCTTAGAGACTTTGAAAACACAAAAACATGTAGAAACTTAAAAAATCAAAACACTTGGTCAAAACAATTTACCTCTAGCACCCCATTGAGCACCCACTGGTAACCTCAAATCTGGATCTCCACGAAATTCCATCCCTACATATGAATGCTCCTTGATGACAATGTGTTGTCGATCGAGTCAACTGAAGAATATGGGAGGAAGTGAGATTGATGATTGACCCGCATGTCGAGCCATCAACTCAACCCATCTCTACATCCATGGATCTCTATCACTAGTCAAACTCAGTGACACATGCTGAGGTTGCATCAATGGAATTCTTTCTAAGGTAAAGGAAATCAAGATCGAACCATAGCTAAAATTATTCATCTTACTGCTCTTTACTTTTGTCAACTGCTCTTTCATTGAACAAAGAACTTCCTCACACCAGTTGAATATAGTTGGCTCAAAGCACTCAAGCACAAAATGCATGTATGATCTATTCAGCAGATGAAGTGTTGCACTACCTGCCAACTTTGCAATAGTGAAAAGGATTATTCGCAAGGGAAAATCATGTACATCCCTGATGTTTATGTTCCCATCTTTACTAGGCTATGTACCTGGCCGACAAAACTATCAAATATAGTCCCTCATTGATTCACCCCCACGGGTAGAACCTAAAAGAGATATGGGGGCACCATGTCTCAACAATCCTATAAGGAAGTAGACATCATTGATAAATATAGGGAGCACGTTTCCCCCTATGTGAAAAGCCCGTTCTGCTGGATCCCATGAATGAACTAAGAACTGCAATAGTTCTAATTGTTGCCTCATCTTGGACAACCTGAAGTATTTGAGTAACTCACAGTCTCTAAGGGCCTCAATAGTTTCTGGAGCATTTAGGGCAACCATATATTGTTCTTCATTTTCTCTTTCATGCCAAGTAATAGCCATTATGATATGATCAAATCTTGAAATCAAACCATAAGCTTAGTTAGGATCCATTTCATGCAAAAAACTAGAGGATTTTTGGTTAAAAAATGAGAAACAAATTTCTCAACTGCGCCCAGCGCAGCCTTGGCCTTGAGATAGTGCGCTGTAGAGTAGGTACCCTTCTGCTTGGGTGCATTGTAGTGCATTTTTCGATATGTTAGGTTGTGTTGATCCTAGGGAAAGGTATATTTTCCCTAGGGACCCCAAAACCCTAAAAAACTTGCCTGAAATTGAAAAACAATGAACTTAAATGGAAGAGAAAAGGTAGATGTCCTACCTGGTCCTAACGACGCGGAAAATCATCTAGAGAACCTCTCACAATTAGTTGCTGAAGTTCGAGGTAAAAGCTAGTTCAGAGCAAAAAACTGAATGGTAAATATCAAATGGTGAAAATGACTTGGTAAATTATTGTTTTATGGTTATTTCATGTTCATTTAAATGAATAAACTATAGCTTTTACCTATTTTTACCAATGAAACATGTATGTTTAATCCATTTGGTGGTTCTTTGAGCAGGTTTACAACTAATACAGTGAATTTGATGTGCATGATCGTTAATTGTACTTTTGACCACAGAGCATACTTTTATCTCTTTTTCGAGCTACGTCAAACATCGAAAAAGGAACCCCCCCTGGAGTCCTCTTTAAGCTCTTTTCAGACTCTCGAAATATGAAAAGATTGTTGAGCTCTTATCCTTTTCATCTCGTTAACGGATTGGAAACGACATCTACTTAGTATAAGTTTAACCCTTTTCCAGCCTGAGATAGATTATTTATGAAAAAGGAATACGTTGATCAAATGTTATGAAACCAACTCACAAAAAGATAGAAAAGATAGATAAACGCCTTAGAAACCAACCTCTTTGAGGGGGAAACCTCCTTTACATTACACAAATGAAAAATTCTCAGATGATCTTTTGCCCTTATATTCAATTTTTGGAAGTCCTAAATGTGCTCCATCATTGAACTATTTTGTTTGAGATTTATCAATTGGCTAAAAAAAGTGTTGCTTTTTGTATCCTCATAATGTGTTATCATTTCATCTGTTAAAATGGCCCAAGTGACAATTTGTTTACGAGAGAAAAGCCATCCATACCATACAAACTGATTTGGTTCCAAATATAAAGTTGCAATGCATAAATTTTGTGTGTTTTGGACATTATGGAGATCGAAAAATTTCTCCATCTGTAGTATCCATGTTGCGGGATCCTCTCCATCAAACTTCCTCATATCGATCTTTAGAACATGGTGTTTCTTCGATCCAACATTAGAGTCTATAAAATCATGACTAACGTTTATTTTTTTCTCATCATGAGCTTCCTTTACTACTCTTTCGCCATTAGTAAGCATTTCTTGTAGAATTTTTGTCAAATCTTCCATCTTAACTTCCATGCCTTTCTTTAAATCATCCATCTTAGCTTCCACGTCTTTCTTTAAATCATCCATCTTAGCTTCCATGCCATCCATCTTCACTTCCACGCCATCCATCTTAGCTTCCACATCATTCATCTTAGCTTTTACACCTTTCATTAAACCATCCATCTTAGCTTCTACGTCTTTCTATAAACCATCCATCTTAGCTTCCACACCATACATCTTAGCTTCTACGACTTTCTTTAAACCATCCATCTTAGCATCTGTCATTTTTTGTGCGAGTGAAATTTGTTGCACATGTTCTCTTAATTTTGATATATCATGTTGCATTTATTCCTCTTCTTCATGAGTCATGCTAGAGCTTTCTGGTTGCTTACTAGGTGTTTCCATTTTCTTTCTTCAAGGCATCAATTACTGGCAATAATGCTTCACTATGCCCTTTGAATTCCTTCAAACTAATTTTTCAAGCCAAACTTATGCAAAAATTTAAAAAAAACTTCACACCTTTTTTCACTTTGTAGGAGCTCGATATTGAATGGCTGTAACTCTTTAATTTCGGATCTTCAAGGTGTAAAATTGTGACTTGCAGTATCTCTTTGTGCCCTCTCTCTAATTCCACCAGTTTGATCGAAATTGGATTCTCCAAGAAAGAGTTATGCCCCACCTCTCAAGATGACCTGATTATATACTCGTTCTGTAAAGAAAACTTGTACGAAGTTCCACGGGTTTAACTGTTTCAACCTTCAGACCTAAAAACGATACACAAAAGAGTACATTCCACCAACTTTCTGTAGCTTCTTACGAAATTTCAATCTGATGCTTAGAGAGAAAGCTATGATGATTTTCCCAAGGTCACCTATTTAGAATGTAGTTCAGGAGTCTGCAAAAACCCTAACTTCCTTAGATTATATCTCCGCAAATATATAGAGAAAAGCTCTAAAATTAGGAGCCTAGCGTTACCAAGATTTCAGCTCAAATGGGTTTTAATTTCAGAGTCTGAACCTTCGTAGAAAAACAATTATAGCGAAAATTTCATGATGACTTGTTTGAGATGAAATTCTAGAGCTTTCAAAAAACCTAACTTCCTCAGATCATAGCGCCAACAATATAGTGGGAAAAGATCTGAAATTCGGACCCTAGATTCAGATCGACTTCTTCTCAAACGAGTTTTAGTTTTAGTTTTTGAAACTTTGTAGCGAAACAGTTATAGCGAAAATGACACGATGACCTATTTGGAGCAGTGAAACCCTATCCAAAGCTCTGATACCAAACATTATGAAACCAACTCACAAAAAGATAGAAAAGATAGATCAACAACTTAGAAACAAGCCTCTTCGAGGGGGCAACCTCCTTTACATTACACAAATGAACAATTATTGGATGATAAAAATGACAAAACCTCCTTTCTATATATAGGAGCCTAAGGGGTCACAATATAACCAAAGCCAACCTAACAATAATAATATAAGGGCACAAAACTAACAATACTAGGCATTTGGGGGAATCACTAGTATTAGAGGGACCTAACATTAAACATGGTCAATAGGTTCTCTCTTGCATTATTTTACACTTTTTTGGACTTGAGAGATAAATTTATGAAAAATAACTTGTGGAGTTTTCTTTTTGTCCCTTCTCAAACTCTCTAAATATGAAAAGGACTAAGTTCTCATTGTCATTAAACTCATTAAAACATCAAATGACGAAAAAATTTTCCATCATGACAAGACCAATCACCTTTGCTATGATCGTTAAAGCATCACATAGTGATGGATTCACTCGAAGGGTGAAATTATACTACAAGCATATGTTATCCTCCTCAAGCTTGTTTAAAAAAATAAAGAGGTAATGGTCAATAATGATTGGGGAAAATAGGAAAAGGGATAAATCACTTTATGGTATCAAGTCATTCTTGAACATGACACTTTCACTTCATCTTTGTGGCTATTTGGGTTAGGTTATCTACTTGATGGTTATCATTCCTTTGGTCTATCACACCATCCATCACTTTGGTTTTGGGTCAATGATGACAATTCATTAAGTGTCACCAACATGTTCAAGAGAAATCACTCAGTAAACTTCATCCTTTGCAATGCTCATAAACCTTCATTTTCATTACCTCCATTCCTGAACCTTGTGTCGTTAGTCACATTCTGTCTTCAAAATCATTACACTCGTTTCGTGTCGTTGATGGGGGATACATCAAGGCCCTCCTTCGATGAGTCTCTTCTTGTCAACATTAGCACATTATCCAAGAAGCTGACTTAGAAACACCCTTCCAGTACCTTGAGGCTTGCATACATCAATCGCAAGATTTTTGCTTCTGGCGACAGTTTGACATCACTGGCCTTCAACCGAAAGACTTTGTATGGTGTTCGACATCAAAAAATTTATTCACACCATGCACAATGTATTGTAGTACTTTGAGAATCATTATCATTGTTGGTGATCTCTCTTGCGCCTGTTAATAACTTACATCATTGGCTGGTAATCAGATGATGTCTTCCCATGTTCAACTTCAGATCACATTTTCACATGGTTAGAATCGTACTTGAGTGAACGATTGGACGAGATCAAAGACCCTGGATCTAGTTTCATCCATCGGGCTGGGATTTCAAGAGAGTACTAAATCATCTGTACTATGATGGATTTACATAGATGGTCATCCTATCATGGGTCTATATCTATAAATGGCTATCTGATTTATGTACATGTAATGAAAATTTTATATGTTGAGCATGGGTATGCCTTCTCTCAGCAATTCATGAAAAGTTCAAAATATCATGATATTATGTATTGTAATCGATGTAGGTTGTCGTCCTCTTCAAATCCTCCCCGTCACATCTTAAAGCATATCACTAGACATTATCATTTTCGACTTCATCCTTTAGGGGCAATTGTTACAGGTGTATTTGGGTACATTACTCCCGATATTCAGATCAGTACAATTAGGGCTCATTAAACCCTAATTCAGATGTTACATGCCCTAGACAAGTCATCACATTGAATGCTTCCATCCATGAAAGTTTCCTAGTTTGTAGCCTTGCTTAAATGCCTCCTTGGGACACTAGTGTAGCCTTGGTCAGGGGTAATTGCACTGTAGAGAAGATAGGCCCATTCAGGCCTACATTTCAGTGCAGTTAGGCCCTCTTTGACCTGCGTTGGGTGAGATTACGTGAAATTTGCATTGGATTCTGGGAATATTCCTTGATTCTAGATCATTCTAGAAGGATCCCATCTCTTATCTTCTCCTATGAGCTCGAATTTGTATATGCTAAGGATCAATTAACCTCCTATCCTCTCATCCCTTTCTCTATGGAAAATAACTCCAAGTTTGGAAGGCCATTCAATACCCTCATTTATGACGAAACCACCTCCATTTCCCTATAAATTGAGCACTCATCATAGTGATCAGGGGGCTAGAATCTGAAGATTGTAAGGAAATTCTGTTGGTTTGAGATTTGAGTTCATGTCAAGCAATGTTATGCTGCTATATTGGTGTGCTTTTGATGTGGCGAGGGTTGGATTAAAGCTAGAGGAGTGACATAGGATCGAACTGTATTGGGTGAAATTCTTCCTTCTACATTAATAAAGTTTTTTATTCCTTTTCCCATATTCTTGTACATATCTATGATGATTATGTGTTTGAATGTCTTTTATTCCATTGGTTTATAGTAGATAGATCATGTATGCTTTGATCATTGTTGTTTTTGTTGACGTAGGTACCTATTGAGCATATTTAGTTCATGTGTGAGCGACTAAGGCAATTCAAAGTGGATCAAGGAAGCGAAAGACTACAAGTAAGTTCCTTCATCTCATCTCTCTGCAATAGGAAAAGGGTAAACTAGTTTCTTTCTATTGTTCTAAGTGTAGCTACCCACTTAGGGAAAATGTGTTTATCCATATATGCAAATTCCATATAAAAACCCCCCAGTTATCAAATAATATATAACATCATGTGGATATGCAAGTTTATAACACAAATGGTTTTAGAATTTCACATTTACCTAATATAGTTATGGAATTATCATGCAAATTGTCAAATAACAAGTGGCATCTTGTGGATACTTAGGTTTATAAAGCAAATGGTTTTACCTTTTCACATTTATCTAATGCAATTATAAAATTACCACACAAATTATCAAATAACAAATGACATCTTGCATATACGTATATTTATAAACAAATGATTAACATGATATTATAATATAGATTAAATGAATCTTCATGTGAACTTATGAAATGCATTGTCTTGTGATCTATGCATTATACGACTGGGATCTTAAATTTATAAGAGAGAAAATGATGTTGATCCATCCATATCAACCAAATTTACTAATATATTTGTATATATATTTATGTGTTATGCACAACAACAACAAAAAACATTCCTTTTTTTAGAAAAACACATTTGGTCATTTCATCAAAACAAAAGATAACACCATGTGAGAGTTGAGATGGAAGACATGAGTCACCCAGAGGTCAAAATAACACAGAAATTATTTATCCATGTATATGACTTCTTATGTGAAGTTTGATGATACAGAGAACAAACAAACACCAAACACCAACGGAGGAAATGCAGAAATCCATGGGGCATAACTTTCCTTTTTCATCATTAAATGGATTTTATAATGGATGGAGAAATATCTAGAATTATTTTAGCACTATGAGATTCTAGAGATAACTAGGAAAAAATAATTCTAAAAATTCTATTTATCCAAAATTAATCAGGACTCACTCACGGGGCATAGAATATATGGTGATGGGGTGTACTATTAAGTCACTCCTTGATGTGAAGGTCATCAATTCAAAACTTTGTTAGAAAAAATACAATCATGTTAAGGGTTCGTGTGGATTAGGTTGCTTGTGATCCCTATATGATTTTGACATCTTATATTCCCTTGGGTGTGGTTTCTCAAGCCACAGGTTAAGCATGATGTAATCTTTGATGAACTTAGAACACTTGACAAAAAAATGAAATTGAGATTCACATATAAGTGTCCCATTGGAGTTCACATGCAACTAAAAAGTCACTCTATTTAATAGAGGAGATTACTATACTTTAACACTCCCCCTTAATCTCCACAATTACATTTACTAACAATGCTTAAGTGTTGTCTCTGAAACTCAAAAACGTTTCTTCCCAATGGCTTGGAGAAGGTAACTACTAGTTGATCTTTAGATGCACAAAATTGAAAAGATATATCCTCACTATTGACAGGCTCATAAATGAAGTGATATATGGTATCAATGTGTTTATATTTGCAGTGAAAGACATGATTTTTGGAAAGTTCAATAGCTGAATTATTATAATAGAAAATAGGAGTTGGCTCCTTTTTCTTTTTAGGATGAGGATCATTTATCAATCTTCTTAACCAAACTTCGTATCATGCTACTCCTATTGTTGCTACATACTATGCTCTTTCCGATGAAATCACAACAATGGGCTACTTCTTGGATGCCCATGAAATTAATCTTGTACCTACGTGGAATGCATAACCGGAGGTACTCTTTCTATCATCAATTCTTCTCAAAAATTCACTATCTATGTAACAAACAAGATGGGTATCCTTTGAATCAATGTATAAATTTCCATATTATATTGTTATTGCAATACACCTTAAAATATTTTTTCTTTTGGTCCAATTAATTTCTTTCACTAACTCCATGAAATTGGATATAAGACTGACTGAATACATTATGTCAAGCCTTGTTGCTGTAAGATACATTAGTTTTCCTACTAGTTGCTTCTATAAGGTGAATTGACTACTGTATTGTTGTCATCATTACTTATGTTTGTTCCTGGGACAGTTGGTATGTTTGTTGGCTTGCATTCACTCATCTTGAATCTTGTCAAAATATCATTTCTATACTTTCTTTAACAAAATAAGATTCCTTTTTTAGACTATTCAAATTCTATTCCAAGAAAATATTCATGTAACCAAGATTGGTCATCTCAAATTCCTTCTCCATAGTTGTTCGAAAATCTTCAAGCTACAAATTTCCTATATAAATCATATCATCAACATAAATGCAAACAATTAAAATATTACCTTGTAGATATTTTTTGTACAGAGAGAGGGTTCATTATTACTGCGTTCATATCCCTTTTTGAGAAGATATGAATCATTTACAATGTACCATGCCCTAGGGGCTTGTTTTAAACCATAGAAAGTCTTCTTTAACTTGTAAATTTTCTATTCTTCACCCTTAATTTCATACCCTCAAAGTTGATCTACATAAAATTATTCCTTCAATATTCCATTTAAAAAGGTTTGTTTGACATCCATTTGATACAATGGCTAATGATTTGGTGTTATTGCTAATATTGTTATGATAGTATCCAATCTTGTTGTTGGGGTAGAGGTTTCTTCATAATCCACTCCGGGCTATTGTGTAAAGCCTTTTGCTACCAATCTAACTTTATGCTTTTCAATTTCCCCCTTTTCATTAAACTTGGTCTTATAGACCCATTTCCCTCCAATACTTATTTTTCCTTTTGGTAGATATAGAAGACTCCATGTATCATTCCTTTCTATGGCTACAGATAATTCATTCATAGGTTCAACACATTCTTTCTTTTCACTACTTCTTCAAAATGTGTTGGCTCACAAGACAATAAAGCAATATGTACTTGTTCATTATCCATTTATTCATAAATCTCTCTAAAACTTCTTGTTTTCTGTAAAATGGTTGATTCCTATTCACTACTTGAGGATGGACTATGCACATTATGTATTCCTTGGTTTGTGTCTTCAGCTGGAACTTGTAGGCATGTAAATCCTTGTCTTGGCTTTTCAACTTCTATTGCATCACCCTATTCAAATGCATGGGCATAAATTTGATTCATGGTTGCCCCTTTATATTGATCCTTCCATATTTGGTTTTCAAGGAATTTAACATCTCTTAAAATAATTATTTTCCTGGTGATAGGATTGTACAATTTGTAACCCTTGGATTGTACATTTTTTTCCCACAGGCTCTAGGTTGAGAGTTTTTTGTATTCCCTGCCCACCAAATTTCCAACTACACGTTGCGATCTTTCTCTCTCATTGCTTCCTTTTCTTTGTCTGTGTGTGTGGGGCCTCTCTCTCCAACCACACTCCCCCCCTATCCCATTCTTGGACCTAACTACTTTCCCAATCATTTCTAGACAGTTAGGGTCAAGTTCCACCATAACAATCCTTCGTACATTCTCCAGGAGTACTTAAATTTTGTCATTACTTATTATCTGGTATATACACATGTGCATAAATTCAATATGAACTAGAATATACCATTCTTAGTTTCCTTTAATTGATTTTTCTCTAATACACTACAAAAACAACTTCTAATTAATTCATTTCCAATATACCACAAAAACAACTTCTAGTCAATTTGTTTCCAGACCACTATAGAAAATAAAAGACAACATCTTAACCATCTAACTCAATATGAGGAAATAAGGTCTCAACAAGTTGACCATGGGTACATTACAAAAATAGGCTTTCTACCCTCAATTACTAGTTTTCTAAATTCTATAATTCTAGTTAAGCTTGTGTTGAAGGCCAACTTAAAAATATTTATATGAAGTAATTTTTTCAAATTACTATTTTTAATACACAAAATTAATATAATTATTTTTTTTGAATTCATTTATCATAACTTTAATCTTATTAATATTTTGTAATACACATGTGGTAAAACATACATTATCAAAAACTATTAAAAATAGATAAAACAACCAATATTAAATATTTGTTTTCATTTAATTCAAAAAATAAAATTTCAAAATTAATTAAAAAAAATTATACAAAATATGCAATATTAAAACGAGAACATAAATCATCAAAAACTCTTAAATATAGATAAAACAATTAATATTAAATATTTGTTTTCATCTAATTCAAAAAAAATATTCCAAAACGAATTAAAAAAATTATAAGAAAAATGCAATATTAAAGCGAGTTAAACAAAATGACTTAAACAAATAAATGAAATGGCATAAAGTTTCAATTGTATTATATTTAAATTGGTTTATATATATATAAAATGATGGAAGAAAATATTTCATGCAGTGGAACAACTTGCTCATATTAGACTTGTATTACATGCACTGGCACAACTTGCTCATAATTATGAGATATTAGGTATTAGAGTTATATCATGATGGAATAAAATCATTTTTCATCCCTACAAAATATTTTATATGAATTTGATTTTAATTAAACCCCTCCAAAACCATAAATGAATGTAGACACAATTAATAGACATGAGAGGATATTATTGTGAGATGCAACTATTAGGTATTAGACTTATTTACCTGCACTGGAACAACTCGTAAATAGTAAAATGTATTTTATATATTTAAATAGTAAAATGTTAGATCTTCAAAATCGACCCTCTTTATTCCTTTGATAATGTGTCGTAAAATGTATTTTATATATTTAAATAGTAAAATGTTAGATCTTCAAAATCGACCCTCTTTATTCCTTTTGATAATGTGTCGGATAGTGTTATTGCTTCGGTCACAAAGTTGAAAGTAATAATTTGCGTTTATGTCGGTTAGGAGTTACACGTACTCATTTTAAATAACAATTTCCGAAGGAAGGAAAGGGAAGGATGTGACAAGGCATGCATGTCACGTCTCTTCGCTGACGTTTATTGCCCTGACACGCCCTTTCTTTTTATTGCGTGGCCATAGAAAGTGGGTAGCATCTTTATTCATACGTGGCCCCGCTTATTATCAACCAAAACTCAAGGATTTGGATTGCGCGCCGATGGGAAACATTGTAAAAAGGAGCAACGCGGCAATGTGAATACATATATTGCAAGTCCAATCTTAAAATTTGATAACAAGAAAATCAACGACCTGCCTTTACGACAACACCCATCCTAAGGAGAAGGAGGAAATCACATTCAATCATTTTTAACGATTAAAAGGGTCCCACCGATTTAATTTTCCGATTCCATCTTGAAGTGACACGCATTTAGATGATTAAGAAAAAAAATATTATTTGAGTGGTCGAAGTTGAATGGAACAAAGAAGAAAACAAAAAGATATTTTTTTGAAAAAGATAAAAATCACTGTGATGAGCTTTCAATAATTTATTAACCATTTTCTAAATTATTCAATTCATTGAATCCCTGAGATCTCAAATCAAGAATCTATCGAGTGTGAAAAGATAATTATAATCTTGTGAATTAGCACAATAGGGTTCAATTTTTATCTCTAACTTAGATTTTCGTAATCTATCTCCTCATGTTGCAATATTGCATTTTCTATTCTAAAATTTTTCTATACAATTCTAATCTAACGAAAAAATGGTAAATTAACAATTTTTTTTAAAAGGTTTTCAAAATCTTGTTTTTTATGGTCAATCGACCATAAGTGAAAACTTCTTCCTTAATTTGATTTTTGAGTTTTATGCGGTTGACTCAACCTCATTTAATGTACGAAACTTCAATTAACATTACACAATTTTCACCATTATCATCAACTAAGTCACTAGGCCACCGAACCATCAATAGAACCAAAGTTTGAACCTCATTTTTTCAACCGGTCCACTCGGAAAAATCTAAATGTTAATTGACTAAAAATAATTATGTTAATTACGACGTAAGGTGTTCCCCTTTGAAATAAATTCCCCAAACTTCCACTATGTACTGGTCTGCACCATAGGATCAAATGTTAGATGATTGGAGATTTCTATGTCGTCAGATTAATATTTAGACTTACTTAATGCAGTTGAATCCCAAAATGATGTCTAATATAATGCATTGCATAAAACCCCTAATACTTAAATTCAAAAAGAGTGAAGGAATCTCTACTTGAATGGTTCATGAGGCACAATAATTGCTAAGGTTTTGCAAATGGGGTAACAAGCTAAGTGGGCTTCATTGTGGGGAAAACTCCACAGTTAAGCGCGCTTGAGCCAGAGGTGATCTGGGATGGGTGACCTCCCGGGAAGTCTTGGTTACCGGGTGTAAGCCTCGGAAGTGATGATTGATCCTTGTGATTCAATTCACTAGTTTCAATCCCACTTCTTCACCCTTGTGAGCATCACCCGATGCAATGAGTGCTAACTGAACTATTCAAAAGTCATGAGAAATTAGTCAGTTACGACTACCTCTCATGGAAATGGTCATACGTGAATGACTTACTTAACACAGTTGAATCCCAAAGTGATATCTAATATAATGCACTGCATAAACCCCCTAATACTTAAAAATAATAGTAGTTAGGAAAAAAATAATAGTAAAGAAAAAACGGTATACAACTGTACTAATAGTTAGGGAAAAACTTGTATACATCCCTTCTTCCTAAAGCGTGAATATCCTTCATTAACATGTAACAACTTTTTGACTGGGTCGTTTCCTGCATCTCCAAGAAAAGGGCAACACAAAATATTAGAGCCTGGGATCATTTTTCCAATCAAACTAGTCTTGTAAGCATAATTTTTCAAGTAGTAGTTTAGCACTTTCTTGAAGTTTTCAAATGCATGGTAATTGCTTTTTATAGCCAAGGATCATTTTAAATGATGTAGTGTAGCCAACATCCCATTTTTAAATTACACAAATGTTGTATTTCATTCATATTATTGCCATTGATAATTTGTTGATGTTGTTGGCATGTAGCATGGCAACACTTTGCTATTGTTGTTTGTTGTTTTCTTTAGTAGTGTTGTCCATGATATGGTATAAATGGATATGAGGGCATCAATTGATTTGAACACATGTAATGATTTGCGAGAGTAAGAGATTATCAAGAAATATATAATAAGGTCGGGCTAGCTATCAAATAAAAGTTATGTATAACTTTATGCAATACATAATAAGAGAAATGCTTCTCAATACAACAAGATCTCAACATCCTATGGCCTCTCAATCTTCCCCTTAGTAATAGATGTCACATTTCACACCATACAATTTTCTAGAGCAACATTGTTGTTGAACAATTTTGGATTGCATAGGATGAAGCTACATGAAAAGCATAGAAGATCCCTTCTCTTAGAAGAGGCTTCACATATGCAAAATATAAGTAAATTGTAAATAACACAACTTGAGTGTTTTTATAAGTAAATCTAAGCACAAATTCACATTCTTTAAATTGTCACATTTTCCATATCACAAAATGCAACCCATTGTCAACAATCATTGAAACTTTGAAATCTAAAAAAAATGATTCTCATCAAATGCCTAAACCAACCTAAACCGCTAGCGTATATATTAGAATTATATACCTTACTTAAGCTTCTTAACAACCTCTTACTAAGTACAACTCGTCATTGTGATAAGATGTTATGTCATTAATAGAGTGCACTAATCAACAAAATAATTAGTACTATGGATAGAATAATTATTACTATGGATAGGATAACTATTATGTAGAGTTGTTTAACATAAACAATCTGATTGGAGGCTCATACTGCCAACTAACATGTCTCTAATATGTTTATAAACTTTGCCATAGTTAAAATCTAGAAATACTACTTGAACTATGCTGAACTGTGGAAATCTACATACTTGGATGATGTTTTTAACATTAAACTTGACATTTCACTTTGTTGATAAGGTGTTTCTAAACTATAATCTTTGTCCCAAGGGATTCTGATGTCACAAGTGATTCTGATTGCACTGATTGCACAATCCTGCAACTGTCCTTCCTAATTATTATAGCTCATTTGTAAAAAGATTAAATTTGAAAGTTTCTCTCAAAGTTTCTTCTTTTATCTTAGTATTTCCTATATTATCGCCTTACAACATTTCCTTTGCAACATGTGGTGCAATTTCTAGTCATAGTTCTACTAACTAGGCACCACGTCATCGTTTGAACATACCTAGGTAGTTTGAATTAGCGTAACCACTTAACCTCACAATTATATTTCCATTAACTTATGTCAACGAAATTTATATTTCCATTAATTTGTCAACATTAAAGATGTAGTTGGGATGGTGGCTTAAAAAATATCCAAAGAATTTAGGATGCGCAACTTAGGTCTATATCATCTTTGCTATTAAAAATATATGTAATAAATATTAATATTATATTTTAATTTAAAAATTTGACATTAATATGGTGTGGCAAAGTATCTTTTTATGTTTGTCAAAGTTTGATTTGTAAGTTTAACTTGTTTGGATTTTTCCACCTAAAGTAATTGGCCCTAAAATTTTGATTTTTTTAAAAGTAACTTAAAATTATCCATGTACTACATCAATGTTGTGCTTTCCATAACTAGTTTTCATAAAGTTAAAAAAGGATCCTAAATGTAAATGAAATATTTAGTTTCTTTACAAGTTACTTTATTGATATTTAATTGTATTCAAATTTATATTTATATTTAATTATATTTCATATTTATTTATTTCTTTTGATGTAATCATTAAATTTTATTACATTTAGGATAAAGATAATATAATTAGCTATGTCAAATTTGTTTAACAATTTTCTAATATATTTTTTTGAAGATAAATACATACTTTAGATTTTGAGTTACTTTAACACGCAAGTAAGAATGAAGTTGTCACATGTTCATTTTTTTCTTTATGGATACAATATATGCTTCATTGTTCCATGTTATCAAAATATCATCTATAGACACCACAAGGTATACAATGGTTTTGCCAACATTCTTGAAAACCAAACCTGCATCATCAAGACTGAAATGCTTGAAATTGGTCTTCAAAAAATGGTTGCTTAACTTTTCATACCATGTGAAAGGTCTTTGCTTTAGGCAATACAAAAATTTAATGAGTTTGCATACCTTATGTTCTTGACCCTTTACAACAGATCCTTGTAGTTAAGACGTAGCATTCTCTTTCAAGTCTCCATTCAAGAAGGTTATTTTCACATCCATTTAATAAATCATCTACTTATTTTACATACCCAAAGACAACAATACACATACGGCATCCCATTATTTTTTCGGGGAAAAACTCTCCTCACACTCTATGTATTCTTTTGATCCATACCCTTTCACAACAAGCCTCACCTTATGATTGTGAAGTGAGTCATCAAAGTTGTACTCGTTCTTGAAAACCAACCTACAATCAATTAATTTAATTCCAAATGGATAGGGGAAACATACTCCTTTTAATGGATTATTTCCACTCATCATGAGAAGAAAATTCTTCAAAGGAAGTTGGTTCAAATTTAGAAGATAAATTCAATTCACAACCATGTGAAACATTGATATAATTTACATTGCCTAAATTTGAGTTATCTTCATCACCTCCATCTTGCCTCGTATAATTTTTTGTTCCTATATTTCCAACTTCATCAATATGAACACATTCAAGTGTCTTTATGTGTGACTTTGGACCATTTTATGGTGGTCTAGTTTTCTCTATTGCTTGAGATGGTGTTTCTTTCCCATTAAGGTTTAGCCTTTTAATTATCTTAATCATATCATCCAATTGAACACCCTATTTTGGTGAAGTGGCTGGATCTTCTTCATGAGGGGAAGATGGCACTTCAAAAGGAGACTCTAGACATTGATCCAAGATAAGGATGCCCACTTCAAAATGTGGAATCTCATCAATAAAATCATGATATGTATTTACATGGGAAAATATATCTAGGTGATCAAAATGTTCCTCAATAGTATTGTCAATCCCGGTGGATTCAACAAAAAGCGACATCTCGAGAACGAATGGAATTTTTATTTATCTCATCATAAAGCTAATATGCCTTGGTGGTATTTGAGTAACCTAAGGAGTTTCCCTTATGACTCGTTGCACCAAGTTTATTTCTTTTCTTCTTACAAATTAAGGCATAGTAGGTGGAACCAAATACCTTGAGATGCTCACCAAAGGAATGCAACCATACCACATTCCATATGGAGTCTTATTCATAGGGGAAGGAGATGGACTCATGTTTTTCGAACATATTTCCCATAGAACTGTGTT
>APFE030216004.1:0-18712 GCA_000404065.3 Pinus taeda
GGTTAACGTATTAAGTCGTCTTGGAATATGTTGATAAGTAATGAAATCAAAATTCCTTTCTAATAACTTAACACGTAAATACAACCTTAAAATCCGATGATCTCTGACAGAATAACGTCCGTTGAGTTGGTGGACTACAAGTTGAGAGTTCGAGTTCACAATCAATGTGCGAATGCCGAGGTTAATCGCCTCAGCTAACAATTCAATCGCAACACTATATTCAACAACATTGTTTGTTGTACAACCTAGACAAACTCCTTGAATGTATATTAACTCACCATGAGGATCGTAGATTACCCATGCCGTAGACGACAAGCTGCGTGTACTGCGGGAAGCACCATCAGCGAAACCAACGTAAGACGATCCAGACATCTGTCCAAGAAGCAAGAGACACAATAAGCGGCGATCACGCTGACATACCAAGATAAAAACTAAAAAAATGCACACACCACACAGTTGCTGAAAGCACACGTATCTACAAAAGGAGAGTGCCTGGACTCATGCATAATATTTTTTGAGATAAAGCCCATTTCGGGGCCTATCCAGGGGATTACCTTCATAATCAATAAGCTCATAGGCGCCTTTTTGCAAAACTCTTTTCACAATATAGGGCCCGTGCTACATAGGCTCGAGTTTTCCTACCCCCAGCTTATCGTTAGATTGATCATAGAGCAGTACTAAGTCTCCCTCAATGAAAGAGCGGGGATTAACAGTGTTATCGAAGTGAGTTTTCACTCGCTTCTTCTGAGCTTCAATAGCTAAGGAGGCTAGACGACGAGTCTCATCCAGCCGTTCTATGTAAAGAAGATGCTCTTCCACTGGAGTAGTATCAGGGAGCAACTCGACGACTATCTTTAATGAAGGAATCTCACACTCAATAGGAAGGGTCGCCTCTAGTCCGTACACTAACTGAAAAGGAGTAAAACTGGTGGCGTCCTTCACGGAGGTACGGTAGGCCCACAAAGCAGAGAACAACATCAGATGCCAATTGGACTTATGTATGCCAACAGTTCTTTGAAGCATCGTGACCAAAACCTTGTTTACGGCTTCCACTTGACCGTTTGCCTGAGGATAGTACGGGGTCGAACTATCATGCCTGAGGCCCAACTGGGTTGTTAACTCGGTCATCATGTGATTACGAAAATGCTTTCCGTGATCAGTGGCGATGGCTTGGGGTACTCAGAACCGAGAAATAACATGGTTGAACAAAAGCTGTGCTGCGGTGTGACCGTCTTCTGACAATGTAGGCATCGCCTCGGCCCATTTCGTGAAATAATCAACAACAACGATGATGTGCCCATGCCCCCCGGCCGAGCGAGGGTTACAGGTCACATAATCGATGCCCCATTTGGCAAAAGGGCCGACGGTTACAACGGGGTGCAGTGGAGCAGGGGGTGCACGCATCTTCCGTTGGTAAATCTGGCATTCATGACACGAACGGACGGCAAGAATGCAATCCTTGAAAATGGAGGGCCAGAAATAGCCGGCACGGAGGATTTTCTGTGCGGTGGCATATCCAGACATGTGACCGCCACACGCACCGGAGTGGCAGTCATTAAGAACTCTCTCTGCTTCTTCGAAAGTCAAACATCGGCGAAGAACAGAATCAACACCGAGACGATACAGGGTGTCCCCAACGATGCGATATGGTTGGGCTTGATGTCGGATCCGTCGGCGAGCATCCTTGGAGGTCTCGGGACGGGAGGAGAACGTCTGCAAGTAGACAATAATATCCCCGTACCAGGGATCGAGGGTGCTAATGAGGAAGAGAGTTTTGTCTGGAATGGAATCCTCTAACTGAGAGGAGGTAGCGGTAGATGGAAAAGAACACAACAACTCAACGAAGACGAGTGATTTCTTAGACTTGGCAGCAGTAAATTCCAAGTCAAACTCTTGGAGGATGACTATCCACTTCGAGTATTTGCCCCCCATCAACTGGCGTGACAAAATTTAGGTCATAGGGTTGCAATCGGAGATCACTGTCGTTGTACGCAACAAGATGTAATGATGGAAGCGTTGAACAACGCATACAGCAGCGAGGGCCAACTTCTCAACATAAGCATATCGAGATTCCGTGTCTAACAAATTGCGGCTAAGGTAATAAATAACGTGTTCAGTGCCATCATCGTCATCCTGAACCAGAACCATACCGATGGTGGTATCAGCAGCGGCCAAATACAACGTGTAATCGCGATGATAATTCAGAGGCTGCAACAAAGGGGCGGAAACCAGAAGAGTTTTAAGATGTGCAAAAGACTCCTCAGCTATGGCATCCCATCAAAACGGGGTGTCGCGCTTAAGTAACCGAGTGAAACCTTTTGCCACTTCGGCATAATTCGGGATAAATCGTCGTAAGAAATTTGCTTTACCCTGCAAACTCTGCAGTTGCCGCAAAGAAGCAGGGGGAGGAAGATTCAAAATGGCTTCGACTTTAAGGGGATCCAAGCGGATGCCCTCTCGGGAGACGATGAACTCGGGAAGTCGACCAGATTCTACGCAGAAGACACATTTATGCGGATTAAGTCGGATATTGTAGTGTCGACAGCGGAGAAAAATCTCGCGGAGGTGTGACGGATGGTCTTTGCGCTTAGCCGAATGAGCGGGAAGGTCATCCAGATAAGGCTGTACGATGTGCCAGATATCATGAAAGGCGTAAGACATCGCACGTTGAAAAGTGGCACCGACATTCTTGAGACCGAAAGGGAGCTTTTTATAAGCGAAAGCTCCCCACGGATAGATAAAGGCTGTCTTGTGTTGATTAGCGGGTGCGATATTAATCTGGTTGTAGCCAGAAAATCCATCCATAAACGAATATATCTCACTCCTAGCACACTCGTCAATGCGCTGGTCAATGAAAGGTGTGGGGTAGTTATCTTTCGGGCAGGCTCGGTTAATATCGCGATAATCGACACAGACACGAATAGTACCCTGCTTTTTATCGACAGGGACAATGTTAGAGACCCAATCTGTGAGTGGGATAGGGTAAATAAAACTAGCTTTAAGAAGTTTTTCAACTTCTGCTTTGATAGCTGCAGCCTTGCGGGGGTGCACAGGGCGTAAACGTTGACGAACAGGTTTAGCTCCTGGATACGTAGGTATCTCATGCACTACAATTTTTGGATCGATACCGGGCATCTCTTCATAGGACCATGCAAAGACGTCACAGAATTCGCGAAAAAGAGCTATATAGATTTGAATTTCTGCAGGAGTGCAGGTGACTCCTATGTAGATATTCTCGACAATCCCTGGTTTGACAGAGATGTCGATAGGTTGGGTCTGCGTAATGTTCCCCAAATCCCCTTCAGACGATACTTGATAGACTTGGACAGGCATCTGAAGAGGTTGTGAAGGGAGACACGGAGCAAACCGCTCGAGACAGGCCAACGTTTCCCGAAGGGTAGGGAGAAGCGAGGAACGGTGATGAAGATTGAGCCACGGAGGTTCCTCGAGAGACATGGTCTCCATGATGGCTTCGTTGGAAGGAAATATTTCCTTTAATGGATCCGAGGAGGCGCATTCTCCAAGCCAAGGGGAATAGTCGTATGAGTCAAGAGCTCCGCTTAAAGAAGTGGGTTCAGCAGGAGGAGCCGATACAGCAGCAATTTCGATGTAGTTGAGCTCGGCGGGACTCAATGGCATCTCCTTGCCCCATGATTCTATCTGGTCGATGGGTGGAAGAACCCAAGGGTCAGAACGAACCGAAATCATGCTGATAGAGGCGAGGTTTGGAGGTGGGAGGGAGAAAACACCCATGAGGGCGGGATCTTTGAAGAGCCTGGCTCCCACACTCTCGAAAGGGATGGAGGTATGCTCCACGAAAGGCACATTTCCTTCAGAAGAGGAAGCGAAGAAGGAGAGCTGGTCTACCGTGACAATTTTCCCTTGGTGAGGGAAACGAATGACACGGAAGAGGGATGAAGCCACGGCGCGCATGGCATATGTCCAACTTTGGCCCAGAAGGAGGTCGTAAGTAAGACTCGCATCAACGACCTCAACTTCTACCTCAACGGTTTTCCCTTCTAAAGTGATCGGCAATCGTTGAAGAATACCATAGGGAAGAGATTCTCTCCCATCGAAGGCTTCCAGTGTCGTGGGAGACTGGCTCAAGGTCGAAGACCCAATCGCTTTCCAACAAGCAACAGACATGATGCAAGTTGACGCGCCCTCATCAATAACTGTACGATGGATTGTTTTGGAATTGATGATGACTTGTATAAGAAAGGCGATCTTATGAGGCAGCCTTGGGACATGGCTCTCGAGATCAAAGGTAATCAAATCAGAATCTGCCGGGTCGATGCCACCGATGGCCGATAGCAGGGACTTCCTCTAAGGGGGGCAGCTTTGGAGAACCTCTAAGGCGGACATAGCCAACGGAGCCTGCGCTAAGTCCTCAACTATGCTATAATGCTGGGCAGCACGAGCATTTGGGTTGTAAGATGATCTCCTGAGCACTCCTTTGGGAGGGGGTCGGATGGTCGTCTCAGTACTTGGTCTCTCGATATGGAGCAGACCAGAGCTGGACGAAGGAGCGCTTGAGGGGACCTCAGGCTCCTTCCCGGCGGACGACGGATACTCCTTTGTTCGAGTCGTTACATGAACGGGAATGGTTCCAGCCATGAACACTTGGGAACCAAAGGGAGGTGAAGACGAAGATGGATCAGCCACCATTTGAGTCTGTTGGGAGGGGAAAGGTTCTTTCAGAATCGCAGGAATCCCAGGGGCACCTTTCAACAAACGACTAACCTCGGACCGCCTAGGGCAGTCTTTGGTGTAATGATCCTCATCACAGATGAGACAAGGATACTTGGGTTTGCGCTTAGCTCCTTCCTCGGATGGAGGTTTGGAGGAATCCTGTTTAGGTTGCTCAGACTTATTTTTTGCTTTCTCCTTTTTCTTTCCTTTCGAGGCCTTATTCGTCGTGGTGGACTGGATGGCGTTAACCTCAGAAGTACTTACAGAACTAGAACCACCCTGAGAAGTGTTTTCGCTAGAAGCATTTGGTTTTGGCTTCCCAGGGTTCGAAGATGATTTTTTCGATGACGGATTCACAGAGCCAATAACTCCATCAACAGATGGTTTTGGTGGAGCCTTGGATGTACCGTGTCTCCGGGCATCAAGCAAATACTCATACAAAGTACCTGACTGAGAGTACACTAAGTCAAGGTACTGAGCACGCGCGATAGCTTGCTCTTCAGTTACGCAAGCTCCCATGGCAATGTCCCGTGCAATCTTAGGGACAAAGGAAGTTGTGAACCAATCGGTGAGGAGTTGATTAGGAATCCAAAACTTGATCAACCAACGACGCCTTCTCCATTCATGTATATGATCCGAGATATGCGTAGCCGTATCCTGCTTGAGAGACGTAAGGAGATGGGTCCCTGTCTCGTACCGAATGGGTAACTGGAAATGAGTAAGGAATGCCATAGCCAATGAATTGAAATCTTGAAAAGACCCACAGGTCAATTCAATGTACCATTTAGCAGCGGAGCCGGTGAGAGTCCTTTGAAACAGGCGAAGTCGAACCGAATTGTCAAGCCATGAATTGGACGAACACCATAGGTGATAAGTCATTACATGGGCTTGAGGATCCTCTCCAGCTTTGCCGTCAAATTTGGGACAATCGCTGGGTATCTTAGTTGGAACTGGAGGCCATTGTGGATTATGCAAAATAGGATCATTTGTTAACTTCGACACATCGGGCAGTTCCAATGTCGCTAGAAATGGTAGCTGCGGATTGAAGGACATCTGTAGATATGAGGTCGGGCCAGAGTTCCATCCAGTTGCTGGTTGACCCCATTGACTTTGTCCGGATGGACCAGGTCCAAAAGGACCTTGTCCATAGGAATTCTGTCCATAAGGGTTATATCCATAACTGGATGGTTGATTCTGGTTTTGCCCCCCAGCACCCCATTGGTTACCATACTGACCGGTAGGAGCAACGTTGGGTTGCTGGTAATTTTGATAAGGGGTGGCCTGCGGTTGTTGGTAATTTTGATATGGGGTAAATTGATTTTGCCCCTGGGGTTGCTGGTATCCATATGGCAGCTGGGCTCCATATTGAGCCTGGGAACCAGGTTGCGTTTGATAAGAAGGTTGGGATTGATACCCACCTTGCGGCTGGAGACCAGTTTGACTCTGGGGCTGGTAACTGGGTTGAGAAGCAGGAACCATCTGCATGCCCGGTTGAGCTGGCCCAGAGAGATATCCTTGCGAAGACTGAGGTTGGGCCATCTGGCCGGAAGGTTGCTGGGACGGTCTTACTTGCCCAGAAGGCTGAGCTTGCTGGGTGTTTGGTTGTCCTTGCGCAACCGAAGGTTGACTAGGCTGAGCATTGGGCTGGCCTTGCTGCATGTAAGGTTGGCCTCCCTAACCAGAAGGGTAGCCTTGTTGGTTTTTGGGTTGTCCTTGCTGCGTGTAAGGTTGTCCTGGATTCCCATAGGGTTGACCCGAAGGGTATCCCTGCTGGGGTCCAGGTTGTCCTTGTTGAGCATAAGGTTGTCCCGGGTTTCCAGAAGATTGCCCAAGATATGTAAAAGACGGACCACCAGAGGCCGAAGGTTGTCCCTTGGTGGGTTGTCCTTGTGAGCCTCCAGGTTGCCCTGGATAGGTCTGGCCATAATACTACTGCCCATAATTAGGCTGCGAGTAGGATGGCTGACCTTGGTATGATGGTCCTTGATGAGGTTGCCTTTGATCCGGACGGAATTGGCCACCACCATAACCGGTGTTACCCTAAGCGACATTCAACGGAACTGTACCCTCAACAGCGGGTTCAGCTGGCAAGGATGTATACAAATAATGATTGACAGGGTCATTATAAGGGCCTTGCCCGCTTGGATTTTGGACAGCATGCAAGTACTGAGAATATGCCCCCTCGCTGAAATAACATCGGAAGAAGGCGGGGCACCGCTTGCAGGATGAACGACTCTGGCAGCATGTGCCGACTGACCACTACGTATCGGACCACGGGACGGGCCGGCGACGGTAGTTACGACGGAAGATGCCGTAACGGCACTAGAAACCGGAGTTGACGATGCGACACAAACGGTCGGATTGGTCGGAATTGACGTGACAGCGGTATGGTGAACTTGGGAAACAAAAGGTCCCGTACTGGGAACAATGTTATTGTCCCACATAGAAGAGGAACTCGTAGAGCCCATGGCATCTCTCAGAGATCTATAGCGCGCCGACACTGTAATACCGAGAGGTGTAACAGTGTAGGGCGTAGATATGACTGGGGATATGGCCGGGATGGGAGTCTCAATACTCGACGTAATAGGTGTTCCACTCGATACAGGAGATGTGTCTTCCATATCAGAAGAAGCCATCGGGGACGAAACACCAATAGGAGTAGAGGGAAAATCCTCTGCTGAGGGCTCCCAAACAGGGTCCCAAAACAAATCGTAAAGCTCGTCCTCTGGAGCGCGAGAGTTCAACGGTTGGACACTTGGAATAACAGGAAAAGTGTCACCACAAACCGGAGTCTCAGGAGCAGCAGAAGAAGGAGACGCTTGGTCACTCGGGACGGGAGACGGGATCGATGGATCCGCCAGGATGATCGAATCAAGCAAAAATCCTAGACAAGCTAACGATAAAAGACCCTACTCAAAACTAACGCACACAAGATCTAACAAGGTAAATGTAATCGTGGTCGAATAAATTTTTAAGACATTAGGACACAACCTGACGTTTTCATGTTTTAAGAGTCGAGAAAAGGACAAAAGATGACTCTAGTCGCCTTCGAATATTTAGTGAGCCCGAAGTGACAAATGCTCAATAGAGCCTTTTCTTTTAAGGAGTCCGAAAAGGATCAAAAAGTGACTACTCTGGAGAAACTAGGCAAGGGGTTTACCAGACAATCCGTAAAACTGCATATACACCTTAGCAATCATATGAAAGCCAAGGACTTTTCGTACGGCAGTCAATCTTCCCGAATGCTGTGTTCGGTGCGTTACAGGCTGTAAGGCGGCAAACACGACTTCCTATGGATCAAGGATGATAACCTAGTGGAGTCTCCCCATATATACTCGATGGTACATGGGAGCACAAGTCTGCACTAGACCACAGTTGAGTCACACAAGGAGGAATCACCCAACCTTAATGCGAGAACAAAAGTGACTAGGTTTAACGACGTCGGAGCACGTCTCTAGCCTAGACCTCTAGAATGTGAGCGTTATGCTCCAATGCGTTTTTAAGTTCATTCGATTTATTTTAAAGTTGATCTTGAGTTAGGTTTCGGTTTTCAGGTCCTACCGTATGTAATTTCTCAAAATCCCTAAATGCAATCTATATGCCAAAACATGTCATTCCATTCGATGAATGCTAATTACAAAAGAGTTAGAGAGCTTTCATGCAAACGAAACGATCACAAACAACAAAGAGTTCCCCTAATGCAGCTAATGCAAATCACTAAACTTTTCTTTAAGATCACTAATTCACTAATCAAAATGAAAAGTCTTAACTTTCATTAACCGTTCCAAAGCAAAAGAGATTTTCTTTTTCAATAATGGCAAAATGCACTAAAGAACTTTTTGAGAAATAATACTAACAAATTCTAAGAACTTTTTGAGCTTCGCCTCCTTGAATTTCTCCTGAAGTTCCTGCTGCGCTTCTCCTCACTTCTCTTCCGTCTAGTTGAGCCTCTTGCTCTAGAGAAGATAGCTTCCTCCACAATTGTGTGTCTTCACCCCTCCCTCAGGTTTATTTTATAATTTGATTAAGCTAAAATCCCTAACCCTAATTTCCTAAGTGATCAATGGCTAGGAATAAATCCTAAGTGTTGTGTAGGTAAATCCCCTCTGCGGACAGAGGCGATCCCACTAGCCTAAACGGGGTCTAGCAACAATCGAACAACGCTAACACGCAGGTCCCTAATTGCAAAGTAAAGGTCAATGATGAGAGCCTACCTCGAATCCAATGCTTATATTCGTAGAAGAGTCGCCGCTTCCGTTCTTTCGCTTCAGCTGGTCACAATCCTCACGATCCTCGTGAATAGGCACCTGCACATGCAAAGAACAAGACAAATACAAGCATAAAATCCAAGAAATGCAACTATGTATCAGTCAGAAAGGATACAACTCAAACATCATAATAAAGACACATGAGTGGAACCATAATGATAGTAGTCTATTATTATTGATAAAATAAAAGAGAATACAACCAAGTTCTGACGTCAAATCCTCCTTTGGCTGGGTGAATCAGCAACACATGCCTTGCAAAGCTTGTAGGGGATGGGAACAAGCCTCTCTCTCCTTGATCACTTGGACATGGATCTCCTCCTTAAGGGTTTAGCCTCATAGGGATGAACAAGGCCTCTTGCAAGATGAGCTTAGCAATTCTCAGACTTTGGGAGCTTTAAAAGTAGAATTACTAACCAAGAATTACCAACTAGCTTGTCAAAGGGGAAAGAACAAGCTTATATAGAGATGGGAGGAGTAGATAAGACCATCCACTTGATTCATGGGATTGCCCTTATCATTAGGAAGCTTCCATGAGAGGTGGAGAACTACTTCCCTCCTTGGGAGATACGAAGCCCAACTGAACCAACTAGAACTGGAATTAGTTCATGGATAAAGTGGAAGGAACCTTCGGAAGTTTGATTGTTAAAAACTTTACCCAACTGGGTTGGCGCTAGTGCGACTCTGAGACAAAGCGCCAGCTGGCGCGCCCTCTTTGGAGGATTTACACCATTGGCGTGAGTAATACACTGTGGATCAGCGCCAATGGAGAAAGGGCTATATTTTTGGGTATTTTGCAGAAGGTGTCTTCAGGGCACATGGAGTACATACTTTAAGGGATTCAAAGCAGGTGTTTTCAAGTTATGTCACTTCTCACAGGTCCCGGAATAGGTCCTCCAATGTACGGGAGAAGGGGTAACAGGGACGGTGACAAAATACTGTGTAACACTAAGCCTCACTTGAGATCAACGATTGAGATTATATCTAAGTCGATTAAATAATTTTATTATTTATCCTTGGAACTTTGGCCTAATAGTCCACATTAATTAATTAGATTAATTATTGTACTATTTCTAAGTTAGGAAAGAAATCATAATATCACTTACTCCACCAAGAAAGCACCTAAAGAGGCAGTCAAATATCTTCTACATGCTAGGACACCAAGACTATGTAGAAGACCTTTCGAAGCTACAAAAACTTCAACACTCCCTCGTAGCAAGGAAGGGATATTCCACCACCCCCAGCTCATCTCTAAAAGCAAAAACTTCCCCTTCGCTAGTGGCTTGGTGAGAATATCTGCTACCTACTCCTCTGTGGATATGTACTACAAACTCAAAGCATCTCTTTGGACCCTATCTCTAATGAAGTGGTATTAGATCTCTATATGCTTGTACCTATCATGAAACAATGGATTCTCAGAGAGCTTAATTCAGCTTTGATTATCATAGTGAATCGCACCAATCTTATCAGAACCGAACCGTGGACTGAACTGGTAGACCCCTCGAACCAGGAACCAGTCAGAACCAGACCGAAATTGGTAAAAAATTAGGACAAATAACCTAGTCAACCATAAACACATAAAATATTCAATTTTTAAAGAAAAACATCTATATACAAGTGGATCCATATGGATCCAAACCATTTATACACAGATGAGCAAAAGTTCTCATTTCTATAGCATGTAAGTGTGCACATAACCAAAATAGCATTGAGTGAAATCCATCTCTAAAATGAGAAAACATCAACAAACAAGCCCTAGATGTTGAAATATATAGCTTGGGAGGTACTCCCACAACCCTTGGGGTACTAGGTTTGTGAGGAGTTGACCCACAAAATGTGGGTTGTGGGCAATGTAACCAAGTGGTGGGCTTTGTACCCAAAGTCGTGGGCGAAAGACCTAAGGAGAAATTGGTTGTTTATTCAATGGATGCATGAGGGGCACCCTTGATGGGCTAAGGGGCACCTAGGGCTTCAATGGTGTGGGCTAAAGTCATACAAAATAATTTTATTCCTTAAGAAAATGGTGTTTAAGCATGTTGGCTTAGGTCGGCTTAAGTTAAATGACACAACCTTTGGTGAGAAGTGACACCACCATGAACATTATAAGGAGTGAAAGATGACTTCGTTGGAGCATCCAAGCAAGTATCTTCTCATGTGATTTCTGTCCAAGAAGGAGAGCGAGTTACCTCAGGAGGAGAGCTGCAGATCTCATGAAGGATTGAGGTGGTGCATTTGTGGATTTTCTATTGTTGTTGCAAGCCAAGTTGCTCAGGCAAGAGGACGTATTTCTCTGTGATTTTTGTGCCCCTTAAGGAGGTCTATTGTTCAAGTTGAGGATGCTTTTCTATGTTGGTTCATGCCCTAGTTAGGGCTACTTCTGCACATGTACAACCACCCTAAGATCTGCCCCAAAAGATTGGTAGTGCGACCTAGTTCCTGTGCATCAAGAAGAGGGTTGAGACCCTAAAAAAGAGGATGAGTTGTTTCAATTTGTCTCTGTGATAGGGCCACATTTCTCAGGAGTATTGCGCAGGAGTTTTAGTGGATAAAAGAGGCCGAAACCCTGCTCATATTGCAGAATGAAGAGTGCGAATTGGGATAGAGAGTAGGGCTGTCATGAAGTGAAGGTAGATGGGCAGATTTGTTGGAGAAGAGTGTTGAAGGTGAAGTGTTAAAGGTTTGTCCAATGTGATGTGTTTGGACAACACGTATTATGCTCTATGATCAGTCACCTTGAAGTGTGCAAAGGGACTGTGTGAGTGATATGTTACCAAAAGATCTAGTGGGTCCTAAGGAGGGAAAGCCTATAGGACAAAAAGCTAGACTTAAGTGCTAACAATGGGACAGTGGCCCACTGTCACCACATCCAAAGTCCCCTGCTCTTTACGGACTCTCACCGATGGGAGGAGTCTTGGTATGATTATGATCACATATGATAGATATTCTAAGTTTGAAAGTATGAGGTGATGGAGCTAGAGCTCATTCGAAAGAGAGGCTCAATAAAGGCAAGAGGCTTGAAAGAAGCAAATGGATCTCTGAGAAAAGCCCTAGAAATGAAGGCACAAGACTTAGGGTTTGAGGTTTTTCGATGGTAATAGGTATTCACAAGGTTAAGGCCTGAGAGAAGAAAGGGCTTCTTATGATTTACTCTACCGAGTACTAAGCTCATACAACCCTCAAAGAAGTCCTCAAGTTGAGGGAAAAGAACCTAGGGTTTCCCTCTTGGAGCAACACCTAGGGCAAGAAATTTTATGGATGAAACTCGAGCGGATGCCCACCAAACTTGGAGCATAGGTAGCTTGGGCCCTAAGCTTGATGTTTAGGCTCTCAAATTCCCGAAAAATCACCTCCCTAAAATATCGCTGCAAGTCCTAGATTTCTGCCCTACTTTTAGGCTGTCGAAAATTAGAAGGAGAAAATTATGGAAAGAAAGAGATTTGATCACCAAATGGCTTAGACCAATGCCTTGTCCTCTGGGCATATGGAGTCCTACATGCTTTAGATTAGCTAAAATCATCCTTAAGGAGGTCAACAATTGATGCCCTAGCTACCAAACCTCAACAATTACCTGTTAGAAAATAAAAAAAGGCAAAAAGATTTCCTTATGTTGATAATTACTTGTGTTATTTTTGTATTCTTATTATCTTCTTTATGTTATTCTTTTATCTTCTTTTCATCAAACAATCATCAAATCAAAACATGAAGATCAACAACACCAGATGTAGGCACTCAACTAGGGTTACAACCCATCTCTAGGGGAAAACCTAGTCAAACTCTTCCACGAATCAAATTGAGATAGACCAAGACCTTAGACCTGACCAAAAGACCTTCCTCCTCCACCAAGTTAGCCTTCCAAGATTATTTAGCAGACTTCAGTAGTTTCTTCTTGCCGAACAACAATCTAGAATTTCGGCCCTACTACAGCCCAACAACTTCTCAATTTCGCACGAGTGAGACTAAAGAGAGAGAATTTGACTTCTTTTTGCTTGACAAAGACTTCCTTCTTCTTCGTTATGGTTTTCTTCCTCTTTCTTGAACTTCACACACTTTTTCTGCTTCCAACCACTGGAAATCGAACTTGTTGTGTATGTGCTCCAAATGAGTCGAGTTGTTGCCCTTTTATAGTGGTTTTTGCCTCCCTAATTAGGCCGACTTGGTGGAAGAGGCCTAAATAACCTATTTTACATAAAAAAAATTTTTTTCTTTAACAGATGAAGCCTAAGAAGGGTCTTTTACATATTGACAAAGACAAGGACTCTTGACATAAACCCTAGAAGCCTACAATGGAGGGTTTGACCTAAAAGCATTGACCCAATCATGAAACCCATGCTTTAATAAGTCAATTTCTTTTAATAATAAATTCCTTTTTCTTTCTTTTAACAAATGCATTACATCATGACTTAAATACAATTATGAAGACAGACACTAGTTACATTTTTCAACACTCCCTCCTAACTAGGGAGGTATTCATTATTACATATATACAGAGGTAGATGGAAGATCTCAAAGTGACACACTCTATGAAGAGTTCACAGCATATGCAGCGCTACAAATTAGATACCTGACTAGGGTACTCCAATAGGGTGGGACTAAGGTGTGCTCAAGCTTTAGCCACTTTAGGTACCATCAGGCTTTTAAACTCTAACACCAACCCAGGGATCTAGGTGCATATCCAAGGTTGGAGCTCCATGAACAACACCACCCTCCCTACTTCAGGATCTAGACATCAATACATATGCTGGCCAGATGTCCTCCCATATCCTGCAGAATCACAACCCCAATTAGTAATAAACTTTCAAGTATGTGTACAAGTAAACACAAACCTTCAGGGTCCTCAATAATCCTTATGCTACTTATATCATCATCAAGTTATCCATATACAACTTGTCGGAAGCTTACAACCTTAGTACTTCTCAAATCTTGCAAATCCATTTGTAGTTATTTCATTGATTTTTCGGTTTCATTCTTTCTTCAAGGTATTCATTATGACTGTCATAATATGCCCTCCCTCTCAACTTAGGGAGACCAACAACTTCCTTCTTTTATAACATCGGAGAAACTTCAACCTTTCAAGGCTTCATTCTTTCTGATGGCATCAAGGTCATCTTGATCATCATCATTCTTATTGCTTCCTCCATCATGCTCATCATTATTATCATCTTCAATTACGAACATCTTCAACATCTTGAAGATCATGTACCTGCAATTTTTTTAATGGAAAGTACAACCAAATACAAATATATAGAAGTGTGAAGTTAACTATATCAAAATCATATCATTACAATGGAAGCATCAAAACATTCAAACTTTAGACATCAGATGCCTAAACCTAGTTAGGTTCATAATCAACAAAGGTTACATCCATTTACATACTAGACTTCAACTTCTTGCTAGGATTTTGTCATAAACCCTAGACTTCATCTTCGAGACACAAAGCCTTAGATCCAATCATAGTACTATATATCTAAGGTTTCATAATTTGCTTTTAGAATTACATGTCAGACTCTACTAGGGTTTCTTGCAAACCCGAGATTTTATCATTAAATCATATCAATAAATGAAAATAATATCATCATGCCATAGAATATCAATCTCTACCCTAGATTTCATTATTAATCAAGATAACATACTTGCATATACATATCTTATACATATCTAGGGTTTCATTATCATGCACTAGCATCTCACATCAATATCTATCGAACAATTTTGACCAGGCTAGGGTTTCTATCATACAGATGAATATACACCTAGGGTTTCACTCCTAGGATCTTACTTTAGTTATTACAAGGGTTTTGTTCATAAACTAAGTTGCACTGAAACAGAGATAGGAATGCATATGGAAACGAGGTTTGAAATGGATACGACAAATTTTCAAAAAATATCGATATGATACGGAAACGACATATATATATATATATGAAAAAATAAAACTTTCATATTACCATTCATCTTTTAGAATCTAGATTCTATATTTAAAAATACACAATCATCATCATCAATTCAACATAAACATTGTCATCATCATAACATTCAACATATCATCAAGTTTTTGTTTCCAATTTCAATCATCAACATCATCACCAAAATTAATAATGCTATATGCACACTACATAGTTCAAGTTACAAAATGAACTATCACTGATAGTCTACTATCATCTGACATATTATGGTATTCAATGTTCATTGTTCAAAAGTTTAAAACATCATCATAAAGTACATTTACATATCATCAAATATGTCTTCATCCATGTAATTAAGATCCACATCATCATTTGGATCCTCTCCATGAGTGGGAGCATTGCTGCCATGTCCACTTAAAGATGCAATTATTAGTGCTTCCTCATCAAATAGAGTCATATGAGACATGGCATTCAACGTCATATCCAAGTTAGGAAACTCTGGAAACGGATCCAAAACCCTTAAAAATACCCGAAACGTTTCAGAAATAGGATTTTGCATTTCCAAAAAAATGGAAACGTTTCAGAAATAGGATCCTGCATTTCCGGTTTTTGAACAAGTAAAAAACAGGGATGAGTAGGAGCTTGCGATGGCGGAAACACTGTTTCGACGCGACACAAGGAAGGAACATATAGCTGCAGGAATGGTCAACGCATTCTTGACCGACCTCCTGGGCACGATCTTGGCAACTAGAAACAAATCGATCCTCTAGAGAGCCCTAACTGAGGACCCCGGGAACCAAGAAAACCCTCGGCGCTACCTGACTGACTGCACACAATCTGTTTAGGGCATGGATCTCTCATTTGACAGCGATTATGCCCCATTCGGCCACTGGAAAGGCAAGATCTATCTTGCTGTCGACCTTATCAGGGCCATCCGCAATGTTGCGCACCCTATCGATCTCCAACAAACCGTCTCTGCCATTTGCGAGTACATCAACATGCACTGAACGACAGCTGTTAAAGAGCTCGCCCAAGAACACAACCTAGATCCGAGGTTCTAGACCTCTGGGGCGACCGTGTGGCAGGAGGGAAACTTGATCGCTGACGGGGTTGGAGCAAACAGACCACAAGGCACTGATTCTGCGGTAAGGGCAATTTCGTTTTTCTATATCCTCCCTATATACCCGAACTTGTCCAAGATGCGTTTGCAGGGCCAATGCACAGATCTGGATCAGGCATCCTGACCACGGAAGGCGGTCAATTGCTTAGATCCGCCATTGAACCACCAGATCAGATACACAGAAGAACAAGAAGCCTTCAAAAAATCCAGATCTGTGGGCATACAACCGTCAGGATACCCCTATGCCCTGATTCCTGGGCCATAAACGCAGAGGAACGCCGTTTGAATGGCGTTGATCTTGGATTTGGGAACGAAATGATCCGGGCAACATATCGGGAGCAAACTTAGTCGGACATAAACCCTAGAGAGGCAGATCTCACACAACATTTCATAAAAGCACCGGAAGGCAGGCTTTACTGCTTGAGGTTAAGGAGGGGCAGTAGCATCCAGGAACTACATAATAGAATACAGAACCTTCTGGGCATACCAGAACAAGGGCAAAATATGATCTCCATGGGGCGCAGCTTACAGGACAACTACACCCTTTAGGATTATAGCATAACCACAGACTCGACCATCATCATCAACCTCCGTCTGCGAGGTGGATGCTCTGGAACCAGCTCAAAGAACACAAGCTCCAAGAACACATGCTCCAAGAACATAGGCTCCTTCAAGGACACTGTAAAGGGTAAAGGGAAAACACAAACCAATCTGGCAACAACCCCTGCACTTCTCGGACCCTACATAGTTGAACAAAAAACTGAGAATCCTGCTCTCTGTAGGAATTTACAGGGTAAGTTCCTCAGACAGAACACCAAAGGACACCGCTCACAAACAGATCACAGATCAATACACCAGTATTTTTGACGTGGTTAAAACCCTCAAAGAGGGAAACAGTCCACGGCCTGAGTCAACGTGGCCACTTCAGGCAATTTATTAATAAAAGAATGAAAATTTACATAAGCTTCTCTCATGAACAGTTAACCTACAAATGACTCTCCATGCTCTTTAAATAGAGATCATGGACCAATTGGGTGTTAAGTCACGGATCAAGTGTCGGTAATACCGAGGAGAGAATGAACTGTCGGATCACTACATATCGTGACCATCGGATTGTAGTTACAAAAGTACATAGTAAAGAAACACACTTTACCTAACTCTATACTAGACCAAGTTATACTTAACTATTTCCTATGTGTCGGAATATCCTAACATCCCCCCTTAAGAACAACTTGGGATAGGATTGAAGGATTTACAAATATGACACAATAGGAGAAGGAAGGAGGCACTAGAGCCTATCCCCCCTTAGTGACAACTTCCTGAACTCCAACCATAAATCGAAGTTTAGTGAACTTCGCCTCTGTGAGAGCCTTTGTGAAGATGTCTGCAACTTGATCATCTGTTGAACAATATTGCACTTCAAGAACATGGTCATGAATGAGCTTTTTGATGAAGTGCATGTGTAGTTCAATGTGTTTGCTGCGCTGATGCTGAACTGGATTTTGCAAAGCTGAATGGCACTTTGATTATCACACCAAAGTGTAGTCGGATGCTGCTGCTGAAAACCAAACTCTGATAGGATCTGATGAAGCCACAAGGCTTCCTTACTAGCCTCTATGGCACCACGATACTCTGCTTCTGCTGACGAAAGAGAAATGGCACCTGTTTCTTGCAAGCCCATGTAATAGGTCCTGAACCAAGAGTGAACACATAACCGGCAGTAGACTTCCAATCATCAGGGTCACCAGCCCAATCGGAATCAGTGAAACCAACCAATAGAGGAGATGCTTTGGCACTGTAATGAATTCCAAACTGAACTGTACCTCGAACATAACGGAGTATTCTTTTAGCTGCTTTCCAATGACTTTCACGTGGGTTTTTCATAAACCGAGCAACAAGGCCAACAACAAAGGAAAGGTCGGGACGTGTATGGGTTAGATACAAAAGTATTCCTACAAGTTGACGGTATAAGGTAGCATCAACTTTAGGGGAAGTACAAGTGACTGAGAGTTTGACTCCAGACTGAAAGGGAGAAGGAGCTGGCTTACAGTCTTCCATGTGAAAATGGCGTAGAAGATCCCAGGCATACTTGGATTGGGAAAGGGAAATACCTTCCTTGGATTGCAAGACTTGAAGACCGAGAAAATAATGTAAATGTCCTAAGTCTGTCATTTCAAACTTCTTTTTAAGGCTGGACTTCACATGGTTAATAAGGTTGGGATCACTACCAGTGAGGATAAGATCATCAACATAAAGAACAAGAATGATAAGAGACTTGCCCTCTTTCTTGGTGTAGACAGTATTATCAGAATGACACCTAGAAAAGCAGATTCTAAAAGAAAACTATCCATTTTGGCATACCAAGCCCGAGGAGCTTGCTTGAGACCATAAAGAGATTTCTTAAGTCGACATACAAGGTTGGAGTCTATTTGGATGAAGCCAATGGGTTGTTCCATATTAGATTTCTTCATGCAAGTCCCCATGCAAGAAGGCAGATTTAACATCCATCTGATGGACTTCCCATTTTAAAGAGGCAGCAAGGGAAAGAACAAGGCGGATAGAGTTCATTTTGGCAACAGGGGAGAAGGTTTCAGTGTAGTCAATGCCTTCAACCTATGAAAAGCCCTTAGCAACAAGACGAGCTTTATGTTTATCAACTTTCCCATCTGGTCCATACTTTGTTCTGTAAACCCATTTACATCTAACAAGTTTGCGTCCCTTTGGTAGAGGAA
>APFE030216004.1:26310-60617 GCA_000404065.3 Pinus taeda
ATCTTTCAGTTTGGTTTCTTGGCCTGAGGGTATTCTGTAAAGACCTTTACTTCTAAGTAAATCCACAATGTAGGACCACCATTGGAAGTAGTTGGTGCTGTCAAGAATAACTTGGCATGGACTTTCCATTTTAACAGAAACTGAAGCTATATATGCTGAAACTACGTGTTCCAATGGAAAGATCTCGAAAAATTACGCTGGTTAAAAAAAAACGGCTTCCAGATGAAGAAGTTATGGCTATTTGAAGAAAAGTTGATGAAGGCGCCGACGAAGTGCGGGAATGTGCGGAAATGAAAAACACCCCCTTTCCAACAAAAAGGAGACTTGAACTCAAGACCTCTACTCCCATAAATTAGCTTTGAACCAAGTGAGCTAAACAAAAAGTTTGAGAGAGAGAGCGAGAGGGGGCCCAACACGGACATACAAGAAAAACAAACCTTACGGCATAAAGTTAGCTTTACCCGGAAACTAAATATTTTCCTCAATGTTTCTGATTTTCCGAGATCACACTAAGGCGCAGTGGAAAAGAGCATACGCATGAGAAAAATCCTTCCTTTCTGTTTCTAATTTGCCCAGATCGCACAGAGTCACGGCGCAAAGAGCATACGCAGAAATGAAAGGTATAGATCCGGTAATAAAAAGGAAGCTAAATAAACCGAAATAATAAACAAAGAGAAAAAATAACTAGAAACTGCAAATAAACACTGTATACCTCCAGATCTTCAAAATGACGTAGCTAGGGCTACCAGAAACCTTTTCGCGTGAAACGAAAGGGGTTCCTCACTGGAACAGATGCTCTTAACACAACAGAGCAGTCCTCTCTGCCCGAAAGCAGTTAGAAACAATAGATCTAGGAGACGGCAGTCGGATGCAGTTCTACCAGCTTCAGATTTGGATCACCAACGAACGCGACCCTCAAATAGCTCTGATACCATGTAGGAATTTACAGGGTAAGTTCCTTAGACAAAAAACCAAAGGACACCGCTCACAAACAGATCACAGATCAATACACCAATATTTTTGACGTGGTTAAAACCCTCAAAGAGGGAAATAGTCCACGGCCTGAGCCAACACGGCCACTTCAGACAATTTATTAATAAAAGGATGAAAATTTACATAAGCTTCTCTCATGAACAGTTAACCTACAAAGGACCCTCCATGCTCTTTAAATAGAGATCATGGACCAATCGGGTGTTAAGCCACGGATCAAGTGTCGGTAATACCGAGGAGAGAATGAACCGTCGGCTCACTACATATCGTGACCGTCGGATTGTAGTTACAAAAGTACATAGTAAAGAAACACACTTTACCTGACTCTATACTAGACCAAGTTATACTTAACTATTTCCTATGTGTCGGAATATCCTAACACTCTCACCATTGCAATGCTTGAGGTGAATGATCTGTTCTTAGATCTATATTCCCACTCAGTTTTCTGTAGATTCAATGGTTACTGGCCCCAATTAGGTGATCTGCACCACCGGATCCACACCACCTGGACACCAAACTGCGAAATATACTTATGCCCCAAGGGTTTTTTCATAGTAAGGTTCAACACAGAACTGGAAAAGGAATACATCCTTAATAAGGGGCCATGGTTCTGGGGTAGCGTAGGGCTCTACATCACTCCATGTTTCCAAATTTCGACACCAACACAATGGTGGTATCAAAGATGCCAGTCTGGGTTAGGCTGCACAACCTCCCATTACACTTCTGGCACCACAAGGTTTTAATAGCTATAGGGAATACCTTGGGGAAATTTCTAAAGATTGATGATGACAGACTTGCAAAGGGTATATTTACCTTCGCTAGAATATGTGTCGAAGTAGATCTCAGCCAGGGACTACTAGAAAGCATAATACTGAATTTCAACAACACTCAGTGGACACAATCCTTGGATTACGAAAACACTACATTCCGATGCCGAGGATGTTTACAAACAGGCCACCTTTTCAGTGCTTGTCCACAGGCAAGAAACATCCCCAATCGGAACAAGCAGCAATAGAGGAAGCCTAAAGGATGGCAAACTACAGAGCCATTGGAGGAGGAAGACGCCGTAGCAGACACTACAGATTTCAACGCAGAGAAGGATGAACAAAAGGTCCAGCCCAACATGCAAAAGAAAGAGGAAGCCCCTAGCAACCCACTGCAAAAACAAGACCATATCTGGCAACAAAAGAACTCATGGATCAGAAGGGTCTGAGTCGGACAAGGACTCTCCCACAACGATAACAAAAAATCAGCTCTCCATGGTAACCACTACGCCCGACTCTGGGGGATGGCGAAAGGTGGAGAAAAAGAAAGGGAGAAAAGAATAGCTTCATTTTATTTTTTATTCTTTTGGTTTTTGTGAAAACCAGAACAGTACCTCTGCATATGCTTTTCTGCATCTACAAAATGTAATTTTATCTTGTGAATAAAATTATGACTTTTTCCACGGGAAAAAAAAGGATCCTGCATTTCCAAAAAGCTGAAACGGTTTCGTGCCGTACTCGTTTCCGTTTCCGAAACGCTGAACGATGTTTCTGGGGTTTTGGAGGGACGTTTCCAGTAACTTAGTTCATAAACCCTAATTCACTAAATCCCTAAAAAATATAGGGTTTCATTTAGACATTAACAACAAACCCTAAAAGACTAGGGTTTTTACTATGACATTATCAAAACCCTAAACTTCAAAAGGGTAGGATTTCATCATATGTTTTAGACTTTATCAACAAACCCTAAGAATACTAGGGTTTCATAATCAACATTGACATACCCTTAGCAACAAGAGGCTAGGGTTTTACAGTGAACCCTAAGGGTTAGGGTTTCACAAGAATAGTTAAATGACAAGAGATAGTATAACGCGGGTAGATTTAATCTAATGATTAATCACCCTAACAAGAATCTTTATGATTCAAAACCCTAGACATAAAGCTGTTAGTAATGTAAAGCAAATTTCAAAAGAAGAATGATCATACCTTATGTATGAAGAGAACCTTGTAATAAAACTTGTAGTCTAAGACACACCTTAAATTGTTCTTTAACAAACCTTGTAGGACTTCAATTCTTGAAGGGCTTCCTTTGCAATAAAACTTCTTTCATGATTCAAGTCTTTCCTTTGAAGTCTCCTCCATAACCTCTGTGCATTCTGCAAGCTTTCCTAACCAAGGAAAATATAAGGAAAAGGTTATTAGCATACAATACAAACAAATCTCGATGTGTGGAGGAAACCAAGCATAAAAGACGAAACAAAGAAATGTTGAAATTTGATGACGAAAAAGTTTCTTGCAATCCCAACTCGGTTTTAATTTCACCTTATCACTCCCATTCAGTTAAATGCCCTTTCCCATAAACATACATTCAACATATAGAACTCTGGAAATGAAATTTTCAGATTTAAACACATGGGACTGTCAACACATGCTGAAAATAAATATGGACACAAACAGACCAACAACACATAAAAATACACAGATTTTTGGTCAACTTAGACCCAGGGAAAACCCCTTCAATCTTCTCCAGGGAAAACCTATTAGAGAGCTCTTCAAATTTATTTATCTTTCAAGTTTAGGAAAAATACATTTGCAGACAAAACAAAACAACAAAATACAATTTATCTCTTCAGCCCAAAACTCCTTGAAAATCGTGCCCACTTTGCCTCGATTTCCGTGCCCACTTGAAGCTAAAAATATGTACTGTACAGATACAATTATACGGACTGTACTTTACAGATTCTGTACCGCTATACGGTTTTTTTCAAAAACTTCTCTCGAACAGCATGTAGCTCACAACATTAAATGACGTTCGTACTGTACCTTCTACTGTCTTCTATGCCTCGATTTTTGTGCCCAGTTCCCAAAAATCACTCCTTCAGCTTGCTACAACAAATTTCTCCTTTAGAACTTTTTTCCAGCTCTCAGCCTCCTTTCTCCAATATGCTCATGAAGAATGAATTGCAGTCTCTCTTTTTTGCCCCCTTTTGTTTCCCTAAATGACTTTTGGTCAATCCTAAGATCTAATTTCTCAGATTCATTTAGATCAAGGGATGAGAATAAATGTGCATTTAATTCTCACTTTCTATTTTTTAACTCACCCATTAAATAAAGTACCCAAATTGTACTTTATGTCTAAAGTCACTTTTCACTTTATAATTTAACATTGAATTTACCACTTATAAAGTCACTTTCACTTTATAAAGTCACACTTAGGAAAATAATTATTTGGACACTTTTCCCTAGGTAGAGACTAACCCAAGGGAAACCACTTGTCCAAGGTACATTAAAAATCAACACTCCCTCTTATTGAGGAAAGTGTTTCTCACCACACCCATCTTGTCCCTGAAATGGACATGCTTGCCTCTTGGCAAGGACTTCGTGAGAACATTGCTCACCTGCTCATCTGTTGATATATACTCCAGCTTCACTGCCCCTTCCTGAACATAGTCCCTGGTGAAATGATATCTGATGTCAATGTGTTTGACCTGTCATGAAACATTGGATTCTCCGTGAGTTTAATGCAACTCTGATTATCACAGTGAATAATCGTCGATCTCAACTCCTGATCAAATAGGCCATACAACAACTTGCGAAGCCAAATGGCCTCACAACTAGTCTGGCTAGCAATTATATACTCGGCCTCAGAAGAGCTCAAAGCAACTGACTTTTGCTTTCGACTGAACCACGACACAACTGCCGAACCCAATCCAAAGCTACACCTTGAAGTGCTTTTCCTGTCAGAAGCACAACCTGCCCAATTTGAATCTCTGCAACCTTCCAACCTCACTCCATCTCCCCACCTATAGTCCAGACCATAATCAACCGTCCCCTGCATGTAGCGAAGAATGCGCTTTGCAGCTACCCAGTGCACCCTCTTGGGCTCAACCATGAACTGGCTAAGTGTGTTCACTGCAAAGCATATATCTGGCCTAGTGTTGACCAGATACATCAAGGACCCAATAAGCTGCCTATACAATGTAGGATCCACCAAACTAGAATCTGAAGCATGAAGCTTCTTCCAGTTGGTGATCTTAAGTGTAGACATGGGTCTACAATTTGCCATGTGAAATCTGCTCAACACATCCACAGCATACTGCCCCTGCCCCAGAAAGATATGCCCCTCCTCTTGCCACACCTTAAGCCCCAAAAAGTAATGCATCAGTCCAATGTCCTTCATCTCGAACTCCATAGCAAAATCCTCCTTGCAACCACTAATTAGTCTCTCTGCCCCAGTAATGAACAAGTCATCAACATACAACACGAGAATGAGCGGATCATCCCCTACAACAATGTAGTATAGGTTCGGATCTGCATCACTCTTCGTGAAACCCATCTACTGCAAGTAAGTATCAATCCTCGAATACTAAGCTCTTGGAGCTTGCTTAAGTCCATAGAGTGCTCGCCTCAACCGACATACATGGGTCTCCCGCCCAAGTACCTCAAAGCCTTGTGGCTGCTCAACATACACCTCCTCCTCTATAACTCCGTTCAGAAATGCGGTCTTCAAATCCATCTGATGGATCTGCCAACCCATTTCTGTAGCAATAGAAATAAGGGACTGGATAGAAGTGTACCAAGCTACGGGAGTGAAGGTCTCATCATAGTCAAATCCCTCTATCTGTGAGAATCCTCTAGCCACAAACCTCCCCTTGAACTTCTCAATGCTGCCATCCGCAACATGCTTGATCTTGTAGAGCCACCTGGAAGTCACAACTGAATTGCCCTCAGGCCTAGGCACCACTTCCCAGACATTGTTCTTAATGATAGAGGCATACTCCACCATAGCCTCTCTCCATACCTCTTGGCTGGCAACCTCCTCATAGCTAGTAGGCTTATATTCAACAATGTTGGTAGCCTTGGCTACATAGCTGCAAAACTGCTCAGGTGGCACACTCTCCTTGTTCACCCTCTTCGGAGGACCAACAGACTCTGCTTCCTTCAAGGTGTCTTGAAGCCACTTGGGCCTCCTCTTCCCTAAAGAAGCTTCCCCATAGGGAACCTCATCCTTTGCCCCCTAGTTTGGTGAACCTGAAGTTCTGCCAATTGACCCTGGTGTGCCTGTACCAACGCCTGTCCTCGAAGAACTTGTATTGACACCTATGCCTGTATCAGTTGAAGTGCCAAGTGAACTTTGTACCAGTGGACTGCCTAAAGAAGTGCTTGGTCAACTCGCCACTGGTGCCTCAAATGTCACTGACACTGAAGTACCTCTTGTACCAGTCGATCTAGAACCCTGAGGTCCTACTCCCTGTCCCTGACCTCCTTGCTGAGGAGAAGTCTATGACCCTCTCTCATCATACTCCCGTGATCTTTGATAGGCCCTCTCCTCCTCGAACTTCACATCCCTCCTAATCACCACTCTCCGTTTAGAAGGAATGAAGATTTGATAGGCCTTCAAAGTCTCGTTGTAACCCATAAAGATACCCTTCCTTGCCATGGGTTCTAGCTTCATCCTTTGCTCCTTGGGGATATAAGAATATGTGAGACATCCAAAGATACGAAGATGTCACACATGAGGCTTCTCTCCAGTGAAAGCCTCCTCTGGAGTCATATTCCCCAATACTCTGTGAGGACTCCTGTTCTGAAGATAAACAATAGTATTGCATGCCTCAACCCACAAAAATAAAGGCAACCCCTGATCATGAATAATTGCTCTAGCAGCCCCAACAATAGCTCTGTTCTTTCTTTCAGACACCCCATTCTGCTGGGGGTTGTAAGGAGTCGTGAACTCTCTCTTAATGCCCTCCTGTGCACAAAAGTCAGAAAACCCACCATCGATGTACTCAACACCATTGTCTGACCTCAAGACCCGAATCTTCCTACTTGTCTGCTTTTCCACAAGAGCTTTGAACTCTTTAAAGCGACTGAAGACCTCACCCTTGGTCTTCAGGAAATATATCCAATACCTCCTAGAGTAGTCATCAATGAATATAACATAATACTCATAACCACCCAAAGACACATGAGACATACGACCACTAACATCAGTATGAATCAAGTCTAGTATACCTGTAGATCTGCTGTCGCTCGCTGGGAATGGTAACTTGGTGTACTTTCCCAAAGCACACCCTTTGCAGACCTCATAATGCTCGACACTGAAATCAAGAACTCCAGTAGTGATCTCCCTTAGTACTCTCAAAGCTCTATGATGCATATGCGACATCCTCCGGTGCCATAACTCGCACAAGTCTGTACTGCTGGTGATACTAGTGTGAGTGCTACCAGATGTGCTACTCACCAATGCTCTTGCCGACTGAAAGCTCAACCTGTATAGTTTCCTAGAGCAGACTCCAATCACTTTGGCCGAAGTGATGGAAACTCCCTTGGAATGCATCAATACCTGCCCTCCTGGAGAAAGTGACGTCAAACCCCTTCTCCTCCATAGCAGACACTGAAATCAAGTTCTTCTTCATCCCCGAAACATACAAAACATCCATGACCTTCAAAGGAGGCAAAGACTCCCTCTCACAGTCCCCACACCAACAACTCTCACAGTGCGGTCATCTCCTAGTACAATCTCAATATCAAGTGCCCTCTTTGCAAGCTCTGAAAATAACTCCTGTGCACCTGTCATATGGCGGGAAGCCCCGTTGTCTATGTACCACACATTGTATGATGTACTCCTACTAGATGTAGAAGTAATAAGTACAAAGTCTTGGTCAAACTGTGAAGCAAACTGCTCCACCTCTGCTGAAGCTGTAGTACCCTTCTTCCCCTTGTTCTTCCTCTCAGGACACGTAGCAGCATAGTGTCCCATCTTCTGACATGCCCAACATTTGACTTTGGACATATTCGTATCTTTCTTCTTCTTCTTCTCCTTTCCCTTAGCCCCATTTGATGAGGCCACTTTCTTGGCTTTCCCTTCGTTCTTCTCCCTGGCTGTCAAGGCTACATCCTCCTCATCTGCTATCTTCACCCCACCACTGCCAGCCTTTCGTATCTCATGCTGCACACAATCATCCCAGAATCTGTCCCAATTGGGAAGATTCTCCCTAGAGGTAACATCATCTCCAAAGACCTCCCAAGACTTAGGAAGTCCCGCTACAACTATCTTGACCTCTGTGGGTGCAATTGCCTCACCAATAACAGTCAAATCATCACTTACCTGTTTGACCCTACCAAGATAATGAATTACACTTTCAACCTTTGTCATCATAATGTTCTTCAATTGTTCTTTGAGTACCATTTTCCTGCTTTCATTGGTACTCTGATAGAGAGTGGTTAGAGCTGTCCACATCTGATATGCATATGTGTTTCCTCTCACCAAAGGAACCATATGATGCTTCAGACTGTCCATCAAAATCCTTTTTGCCTTTGCATTATTTTTTGTGAATTCAACAAGTTCATCTACAGCACTAGGAGGTACAACCACTTGCTGCACTATGTCCCAAGCTGTTGCCTCCTCAAACACTCTCTGAATTTTGTCCTTCCAAACAACATAGTTGGATATCCCATCCAGTTTGTCCTCTATCCTTAAGAATATGACCATGATTGCTGTCCAAAATTTACAAAACCAAGAAAATAGAGAAATGAACTTTCCAGCACACCTTGCTGTCCCAAAATACCAATTTGCTGTTCAGAAATTCAGTTTGTTGTCCAAACACTGTTTGTTGTCCCAAACTACTGTATGCTATTCAAATTGCAATTTTCAGCCTGTACTTATGATACCATGTTGAAATTTGATGACTAAAAAATTTCTTGCAATCCCAGCCTGGTTTTAATTTCACCTTATCACTCCCATTCAGTTAAATGCCCTTTCCCATAAACATACATTCAACATATAGAATTTTGGAAATGAAATTTTCGGATTAAAACACATGGGACTGTCAACACATGCTGAAAATAAATATGGACATAAACAGACCAGAAACACACATAAAAATATACAGAGTTTTGGTTAACTCAGGCCCAGGTAACACCCCTTCAATCTTCTCCAAGGAAAACCTGTTAGAGAGCTCTTCAAATTTATTTATCTCTGAAGTTTAAGAAAAATACATTTGCAGACAAAACAAAACAACAAAATACAACTTATCTCTTCAGCCCAAAACTCCTTGAAAATTGTGTCCACTTTGCCTTGATTTCCGTGCCCACTTGAAGCTGAATATGTACTATATGGATATGATTGTACGGATTTTCCATATGGATTTCTGTACCGCTATACAAACTACACGGATTTTTTTTCAAAAACTTCTCTCGAATGGCATACAGCTCACAACATTAAATGTTGTTCGTATTGTACTTTCTGTTGCCTTCTATGCCTCAATTTTCATGCCCAACTTTGCTCAGAAATCACTCCTTCATCTTGCTGCAACAAATTTCTCCTTCATAACTTTTTTTGAGCTCTCAACCTCCTTTCTCCAATCTACTCATGAAGAATGAATTGCAGTCTCTCTTTTATTTTCCCCCTTTTGTTTCCCTAAATGACTTTTGGGCAACTCTAAGATCTAATGGCTCATATTCATTTAGATCAATGGATGAGAATAAATGTGCATTTAATTCTCCCTTTCTATTTTTTAACTCGCCCATTAAATAAAGTACCCACATTGTACTTTATCTCTAAAGTCACTTTTCACTTTATAATATAACATTGACTTTACCACTTATAAAGTCACTTTCACTTTATAAAGTCACACTTAGGAAAATAATTATTTTGAATAGTTTTCCCTAGGTAGAGACTAACACATGGGAAACCACTTGTCCAAGGTACATTAAAAATCAACAAGAACAAGATACTTATCTTTTGGTAAAATGGTGAAGGCTCCCTTTTAATCTGGTTTTTTTGAGGGATACCTACAACTTAGACAATCCAAAAATGTTCTAACAAAATATATTAGATATACAAACTCTAGAAATCAAAACATGTTACAAAACTTAAAAATAGTAGACTAAGAAGGATATGTAAGAGGAGACTTAATAGTATAAGTATTTACTTCATATTCTTCAGTCTTGTTCTTCTTCGGTTGAGTTTCATTGGCAACATTTGCATGTTCTCTTTCTCTCTTCTTATTTCTTGGATTCTTAGGACATTTACTTTTGTAGTGTCCCATCTTATGACAATTGTAGCACTCAATCTTTGATAGATCAACCTTCTTCTTTGGTCCTTTGAACTTCTTGTATGTACCCTTCTTTTTGTGATGAGCAGAGTAGGCATTAGAAGTGTTGTTTTCTTCATCCTCCTTTTTGTCACTTACTAATGAGATGCAGGTTTCTTCTTGACTGCATGCATTCCACATTTGTTCAAAAGTTGGAGTATCTTTCCAACTGCTAATTCCTGATGCAAAAGGGCTCCAAGGTTTTGGTAGACCTAGTAGTGCAACAATCACAAGTTCTTTCTCTGGTACAACTTCATCTATAGCTTGGAGTTCATCTCTTATTCTGTAAATCCTTACAAAATATGATGAAACAATATCATCTTTTGTCATCTTTATTGTTCTTAGTTCATTCTTGAGACTAGCAATTTGACCAATGTTTTTGATGGTAAATAACTTGGAGAGGGTTTCATACATTTCTTGAGTGGAATCTATATTGGATATGTATGGGATTAGATTGTCCTTCACTCCATCTACTATTAGATTCATGGCCAAGATGTTGGTTTCCTTGAATTTCTCATTTCTTGCATCATCTGTAAGTTTCTTAACTTTTCCTTGAACAAGATCCAAAACTTTATGCTTAGTGAGAATAAGATCTATCCTCTTCTTCCATGCCCAGTAGTTGGAGGCTCCTTCTAGCTTGTTTTCAAACTTCATTGTCATGTCTTCTTTTCTTGATAAAGATAGTAGACCTTCCTCTTATATGATCCTTATCCTTTGGTTTTTTCAGTAGATCTTCAAGCTGTCTTTTTCTTCCTTCTTCACCTTAGCTCTGATACCATGTTAGAAAATCAGAAAGGCAAAAAGATTTCCTTATGTTGATGATTGTTGAAGAATGAAACTAGGTTCGGTCTTCATAATTGTACTTGAGTCAAAATATAATATATTTGTCAAAAGAAAGCAAAAAGAATTGTATTATTAATTGAATTGACTTGGTAAAGCATGGGTTTCATGCTTGGGTTAATTGTCTTAGGTCAAGCCTCCATTGTAGGCTTTGGGTTGTTGTCCAAATCAATTTTTGTTTGGTCAAAGAATCCTCCATCAAAGTCTCCTTGTTGTCGGCCTCAAAAAGAATCATCATTAAATCAACTTCCCTCAATGAACTCAGGTCGACTCATTTCTGATCGACAAACAACTATATATATAAGCATGAGGTCTTCACATCAAACACGGTGAAGAAATTCGGATTAGTTTCAGAGCGAAATCATAGAAGTAAATGCGAATTGAAGGTTTGATGGAAAATCTCAGAAGGAGATTCGAATGTCACAGTGATGGGTTTCTATATACTATAGGAAAATCAAATCGGATCAATTTCAGAATTAGGTCCATAGATTTTCAGTGAAGTTACAGTCACAGTCATAATTTCGCTATAGAAGAATTCGGGCTCAATGACGTGTATGGTCGGAGCAATGATATGTACATAGGCTGAAGCATTGATATGTACATGGGCTCGAGCATTGATAAGAAGCAGTGACACGTATAAGGGCTGAAACAGTGATAAGGTCGAAGCAGTGACATATCTATGGACTGAAGTAATACAAGTTCAATAAAGAAGTACATTCGGTCTACAATTCGTTGAAGAAAAGGAACTCGGTACAACTGCCTGTGGAGATCTACCAATGATCTGAGGTATCAAACAACTGAAGAAGAAAATGCAAGGTTGACTTGATGGAGGAAGTCTCTAGTATATGTTGTGAAGGTCTTGGTTGTTTCATCTTGTTTTGAATCTACTGAACGAATAATTTTGACTGGGTTTTCCCCTAGAGTGGGGTTTTCCCCTAGCTGCATGCCTACATCTCGCGTCCTCTGTTATTTGTTGTTTGACATTAGTCTTGATGATAACAAAAGATAATTCAAAAGAAAGAATAATAGAATGAAACATCACAAGGTAATGTCATAATAAGAGAAATCAATTAACTTGCCACACTTTGGATCTCTCAACAATAATTACTTGTGTTATTCTTGTATTCTTATTATCTTCTTTATGTTCTTCTTTTATCTTCTTTTGTTAAAATTGGCAACTAGGGCCAAACTCCATGTGGGCCATCTTATTAATGGAAGTTGATATTTTTCTTGGATCCCTCTTATCGAGAGGTGTAGGATTGATTTAAAGATCATCCGATTCCGACAAGTATTCATGGAGTTATGAATTTATTTGTGTTATAAGACAAATTGTCAAGTCGGCCAGCATCTTATGTAGGCTCAGAAGCCAAATAGTTATGTCTATTCATCATCTATGTTTTAGTATAAATAGGAGAGGACTTTAAGTCATTTGTGACACACACTCTTCATGTGATCTCCTCCTCTCCACCTCTTTAGGTTTTTGGTGAAGGAGAGACACTATGAAAGATTCAGATGGTTTTGAGATAAGCCGCAGTGAGAGGCAGTTGCAGTAAGATGAAGCTGCAATGAGAGGCAGTCGCAGTGAGATAGAGCCATAGGCATAGAAGAGGAGCCACAGTAGATGGTAGCTGGAGTGATGAAGGAAGGGCTGCCGTCAAGCATGGAAGAGGCGCAGTCATAATCGCAGTCAAGTGAGATAGCTGTAGTCACGCATGAAGGAGCCACAGTCAAGAGATCAAAGGTCTGCACCTCGGATGGGTTTAAGAGTAGACATACTGGATCTCGAATGGCTGAACGAGAAACTCATGACCTAATCTCAGAGAACACAACATTGTCATTCATTCTGGGCTAAATATCTCGGCATATTTGAAGGAGAATATATATTTGATGATGCAGTGGTCTCACACGTATAGATCTCGAATGGATGAAGAGGACTGTGTATCTATTGCAGTCTCGACTTCATGTTTGATCTCGGTATACCGCTATATATGTATATTACATCCTCGTTGAACCTGTTCCATGACAAAGGATGTAGCCCACATGATGATATCTCTAGCCAAGATTCAATAATGATTCAAGTATGGTATAACGACATTCGGATCTGTATAGACATATCACAATAGAATAACCAATGGCCTTGGCATACTTGTAAGGATCTCGGTTGGATGAAGATCTTGGATGAAGGGACTGTGTTGATATCTCGCACAGCAGTCTATATATATATAGATCTTGGTGAAATCCTTATGGAAATACAAACATCTTGTACAGCAGTAGCATGGAGTACCAAATTATGTTCCTATATGCAGTAATGAAAGAAACAATGATAACCTCAGTGAAAAACGTCAGTCTCGTCAAAGGCAAAGAGACAAGGATCATAATCATATAGTATTGTAAGGTGCAGTTATGATGATCACAGTGATAGGTGCAACTGATGATGAGTGTAGCATAGTAGGCATTGCAGATCAGCAATGTGTACAACATTAAATACAGATCCATGACGTTGAGCTCAGTGATGTTTGAGTGCACCACTGAGACGATGAAGTACAACATAGTGCAGAATGATGATGAATTGCATCATGGTAATGGAAGCAACTCAGTGATGGGAACAACTCCGTGACTAGGTGCAGCACCATGACGAAATGCAACACTATGATAGGTGAAGCAGTCACCTTGGAGAATCAGTTGAAGCAATATATCTTCAACTGATCTCATGCAGATATCAAAAGTCAAAATGTTGACTTCTATTGTAAATGTACTATCTCTCTCTCTTTTCTCTGCTGAAATTTGAAGAACATAAAAGAAGAATTGATCAAGGGTTTCCCCACATTGGGGTTTGTCCCTGGCTAGCGCCACATCTTGTGTCCTCTTGTCTTGGCTTGTCTTCTGCCGATTATATTTATGTTCTATCTGCAGTTTACTTTAATGCTGATGTGATTGCTAATTTGGAAAAAGATATTGAGCTAACTGTGAAAATGAAATAAATTGCTCTAGCATAGAACATACCTAAAATTAACATGGAATCAGAGCTGAGGTGAAGACAATGCCCAAGCAAGAGTGAAAGAGCAATCACCAAAGACAGTTGGGAAAGGACAAAAGGATCAATGGGTTCCTCATCCCTCTTCAAATTCACCGAGGGTGAAGCGGAAGCAGAGAATATTATTAGAATGGGGCAGCGGAAGTTTTTGATGGCCTACCTAAAGATCACTTCATTGGGAAGTTTGTATCTAAGGGTGGAAGGAAAGGCGGATGCCTTGGTTACAATAAGTTTGGCCATTGTGCAAAGGAGTGTCTGAGTGGCAGAGACACATCCCTTGATGAAGATAACAATCATTCTAGGGACATCTTCAATGATCAAAGGAATGACTGGTAATGCAGATCATCAAGGAAATGGTCGACTCTTCAAAGAAAGCAAGGAACCCCAGGTATGAAGAATGAAATGTTTTTTCTGATAAGATAAAGAAGCGTTATCTTATATTGGCCCTCTCCTTCAGATTCTTTGGGAATCTGGCTTATAGATTGTAGTGCTTCAAGGCACTTCATCAGATAGATGGGTGCACTCTCTAATTTGGTAGAGATGGAAACAATCGTGGGATTATACTTGGAGCGGATGCCACCTATCCCAGAAAGGGTGTAGGGAATGTTATCCCTCAATTGAATGAGGGTAACTTGATTCATTTATAGAATCTCTTTTATGTACCTGATCGCAAGAAGAACCCAATGCAACGGAAGTCAAAGGTTTCAGGGTGGCACTTATTGATGGAAAGGTACAAGTTTAAAAATAGAATTTTCAAAGATGTTTTTGAATTCAGGGTTGTATCAAGTTGCTGGAAGTCCATTGGGGACCATGTCCATTGACATGTAGCACCGAAGGTCTGTGAGTCAGATGGTGATTGGGATGCTTGAATTAAAAAAGAGCATGAAAGTACATGCCTGAGATGTACCGAAGGAAAATCTTACAAGGGGACTATTCCCCTCATGTAGCAGGTCCTCAGGTTTGGAACAACCCGAGGGGCTTGAGATTTCTGATCAGGAATCTCACATATGCAGGTGGAAGAAAGCCCTCTATGGCTTGAAGAAAAACTCCCCGGGTGTAGTATGAGAGGATTGATAGCTGTTAGATGAAGCTGAGATTCACTAGGAGTGAAACTGATCTAAACCATTACCCGAAGGTTGTGGATGATAGACCTCTCATACCGACACTTTATGAGGACGACCTATTTCTGACAGGTGCTGACCCTCTCATTTGTAGAAGTAAGAGGGAGTTGGATTCTGAATGTGGAATGATAAACTGCAAGCCTGTGACTACCTCGAGGATCTTAACTTTCAGAATTTATATGGTAGTAATGTCGGACCAGATTTGGGAAATGCCTCTGAGTTTCATAAACTCATTCGCGTTGATGTTCTTAGTGAACTTCGGTCCAGACATATGTTTTGTAGTTAGCATGGTGAGCTCATATTTGGTTGAGCCTCACTGGATTGGTGCCAAGAATCTTCTGAGATATCTTCAGGGCACAATTTCTCATGGATTGAGATACACTGCTGGAAATATGAAATTGCGTGATTATTCGAATGTTGAGTGGGCAGGCAGTGTGGAGGATCACTAGAACACTTCTCAATGCTGGTTCTCTTTGGATTCTCCTTCGATATCATGGATGAGCAGGAAGCAAAAGTCGGTTGCTATAAGCACTGCCGAGACCGAGTACATAGCTACGAGTATGATCTCATGTGAAGCTGCATGGTTGCAGAAGCTCTTAAGTGAGCTGTTTGTACACATGATGAATACCATTGTGATTCTCTGTGACAACCAGAGGTGGGATTCAATTATTGAGGAATCCCATATTCGATGATTGCTCCAACAGATAGACATCATATACTGCCTTATCTGGGATATGGTAAGTCGATGAGCAAGGAGGCTCCACCGCATTGACACTGATGTACAGGTCGCAGGAATTTTGTCAAAGCCTTGGGGAAAGGTCAAATCTGTGACTTTCCTGAACGACTTGAAGTTGTTGAGAGACCTTCTTATAAGGGTCCTGCATGTTGCATGCATTGAGCTCTGGGGGGCTTGGGGTACTTACTAGAGCAACATATGACGACAGGGTGACTCACCCTCCCTTGGTGGTGCGCTTTGTATAGGATGACAAGTTCAACCTTCCCTGTGACACCTCGTGGCGACTATGGAACAGGATGATTAGTTCTCCTGTCGGCCAGGATGATTTGTTCTTCGTGGTGACTATGGAACAGGATGATTAGTTCTCCTGTGGGTCTGGGTGATTCGTTCTCCATGGCGATTGTGGATCAGGATGATTCGTTCTCTTGTAGGCCAGGATGATTAGTTCTCCGTGGCATCCATTGGACAGGATGATTTGTTCTCCTGTGGATAGGATGATAAGTTCTCCTGTCGAGGTATCCTACGCATGCAATCCAGGACTCATGGGAAGTACCTCTCATCTGATCAATGAGTAGGGAAATGAAGATAGGGACCATAGTAGATCTATCGATGGACGCATCGTCGTATCTACCGCACTCCCTATGCATGGATGACCTCCATTGATCTGGGATCAATGATACTGGTCTGGGACCAGTGAGAATGGTACATACTATGACATTGACTTCGGGTTAGTAGAGGACTGGTCTGGGACTAGTGGTACACACTCTGAGATTGACTTCGGGTCAGTGGAGAATGGTATGAGACATTCTCGATCAATTCTTCTTTTTCATGGTTCAGCAGAGCAGAGCAGAGCAGAGTTGAGTTGAGCAGAGCTGAGTAGAGCAGAGCTAAGCTAAGCTGAGCAGAGCAGAGATGAACAGAGCAGTGCAGGACACTGATGGCAGAGATAGTACAGTTGGACATATGGATCAACAGATGGAGTTCTCCCTAGTTGAGAGGGAGTGTTAAAATTGGCATTAGGGCCAAACTCCATGTGGGCCATCTTATTAATGGAAGTTGATATTTTTCTTGGATCCCTTTCAACGAGAGGTGTAGGATTGATCTAAAGATCATTCGATTCCGACAAGTATTCATGGAGTTATGAATTTATTTGTGTTATAAGACAAATTGTCAAGTCGGCCAACATCTTATGTAGGCTTAGAAGCCCAATAGTCATATTTATTCATCATCTATGTTTTAGTATAAATAGGAGAGGACTTGAAGTCATTTGTGACACACACTCTTCATGTGATCTCCTCCTCTCCACGCCTTTGGGTTTTTGGTGAACGAGAGACACTATGAAAGATTCAGATGCTTTTGAGATAAAGCCGCAGTGAGAGGCAGCCGCAGTGAGATGAAGTTGCAATGAGAGGCAGCCGCAGTGAGATGAAGCTGCAATGAGAGGCAACTACAGTGAGATGGAGCCGCAGGCATAGAAGAGGAGGCCACAGTAGATGGTAGCTGGAGTGATAAAGGAAGGGCCGCAGTCAAGCATGGAAGAGGCGCAGTCATAATCGCAGTCAAGTGAGATAGCTGTAGTCACGCATGAAGGAGCCATAGTCAAGAGATCATAGGTTTGCACCTCAGATGGGTTTAAGAGCAGACATACTAGATCTCGAATGACTGAAAGAGAAACTCATGACCTAATCTCAGAGAACGCAGCATTGTCATTCATTCTGGGCTAAATATCTCGGCATATCTGAAGGAGAATATATATTTGATGATGCAGTGATCTCACACATACAGATCTCGGATGGATGAAGAGGACTGTGTATCTATTGCAGTCTCGACTTCATGTTTGATCTCGACATACTGCTATATATGTATATTACATCCTCGTTGAACCTGTTCCATGACAAAGGATGTAGCCCACATGATGATATCTCTAGCCAAGGTTCAGTAATGATTCAAGTATGGTATATAACAACATTCAGATCTGTATAGGCATATCACAATAGAATAACCAATGGCCTTGGCATACTTGTAAGGATCTCGGTTGGATGAAGATCTCGGACGAAGGGACTGTGTTGATATCTCGCACAACAGTCTATCTATATATATATATATATATATATAGATCTTGGTGAAATCCTTATGGCAATACAAACATCTTGTACAATAGTAACATGGAGTGCCAGATTATGTTCCTATATGCAGTAATGAAAGAAACAGTGATCACATCAGTGAAAAGCATCAGCCTTATCAAAGGTAAAGAGACAAGGATCATAATCATACAGTACTGTAAGGTGCAGTTATGATGATCACAGTGACAGGTGCAACTGATGATTAGTGTAGCATAGCAGGCATTGCAGATTAGCAATGTGTACAACATTAAATACAGATCCATGACGTTGAGCTCAGTGATGTTTGAGTGCACCACTGAGACGATGAAGTACAACATAGTGCAGAATGATGATGAATTGCAGCATGGTAATGGAAGCAGCTCAGTGATGGGAACAACTCCATGACTAGGTGCAACACCGTGACGAAATACAACACTACGATAGGTGAAGCAGTCACCTTGGAGAATCAGTTGAAGCAATATGTCTTCAACTGATCTCATGCAGATATCAAAAGTCAAAATGTTGACTTCTATTGTAAATGTACTATCTCTCTCTTTTTCTCTGCTGAACTTTGAAGAACATAAAAGAAGAATTGATCAAGGGTTTCCCCACATTGGGGTTTGTCCCTGGCTAGCGCCACATCTTGTGTCCTCTTGTCTTGGCTTGTCTTCTGCGATTTATATTTACGTTCTATCTGCAGTTTACTTTAATGCTGATGTGATTGCTAATCTGGAAAAGCTATTGAGCTAACTGTGAAAATTGAAATAAATTGCTCTAGCATAGAACATACCTAAAATTAACATCTTTTCATCAAGCAATCATCAAATCAAAACATGAAGATCAACGACACCGTGTAGGCACTCAGCCAGGGCTAAAACCCCTCTTTAGCAGAAAACCCAGTCAAGCTCTTCCACTAATTAAATTGAGATAGAACAAGACCTTAGACCTGACAAAAAGACCTTCCTCCTCTACTTCCAAGATTATTTAGCAAACTTCAGTAGTCTGTTCTTGTCTAGCAGCTTCAGCTTAGCAACAATCTAGAATTTCGGCCTTACTATAGCCCAACAACTTTAGAATTTCACTTGTGTGAGAGTAGAGAGAGAGAATTCAACTTATTTTTGCTTGTCAAAGACTAAAGACTTCCTTCTCCTTAGTTAGGGTTTTCTTGCTCTCTCTTGAACTTCGCACACTTTTTTTGCTTCCAACTACTGCAAATCGAACTTGTTGTGGATTTGCTCCAAATGAGCCGATTTGTTGTCCTTTTATAGTGGTTTCTGCTTCCCTAATTAGGCCGACTTGTTCAAGTTGAGGTCGACTTGGTGGAAGAGGCCTAAATGACCTATTTTACATATTTTTTTTTTTCTTTAATAGATGAAGCCCAAGAAGGTTCTTTTACATATTGATAAAGATAAGTGTTGTTTTTCCATGATCTTGGGTGTAGGATAGAATCTTAGAATCTTTGACGCTACCAAAACAAGAATCACAATGATACTACTTTGCAAAACGGAATATAAACAATAGTAAATCTACTAGTGCACAAGATATGGACAACTTTTTACAATTTTCAACCCAACTTCGTTATATTAATCAACATATAATACAACAGCCTAGGGCTCCCGTACCAGGGATAATGGCCCTCATACATCCACTGATACAAGATACAAAACTGGGGCTTGGTGTCAGTCCATCAACAACCAATCTACCCTCAACAAGATACTCTGACCATTTGGCTATAGCGCGCTCACTCAGCCCCTCTCGGTCGTCCGATCTTTTGGCTCTCGATTTGCAACACTGCCTCTATCAACGATCCAAGTCTATTTTTCCATTGAACCTCGACTATCAATCTACTCACTAGTTGTGCCTTAGTCCATCAAGGGCACAACACATCTAGATTCCTGTCGAGTTGTTCACAGCTCCACTTGTGAACAACTCTCAATTTGCTCGTTGCTGCTCCTTAGCTACTCAGGGACTTCAGCCCACTATGACCTTCCTGTGTTGCTCCAATGAAGACCAACATAGGGCACAAAGGGTTGCCACCTATCACTGCATGATGTCCATCTCCCACAATGAACACGGGCTAGGAGGATTGCCCATCATCTTCTGTAGAATTCCTTCTCCACACACAAGTCTAGGGCTGCTCAACTGCTCCTCTTGCTGATCAAACCTTGAGCTCAACTTCTGCCACTCTAGCAACCACCTAAGTCTATGAAGATGGTGCACACCGGGCTCGAACTTGGACACTATCACGCTGCCTTCCAGCATACCATAAATGCCCAATCCACGTCCACACTTGGTCCACTCTCACGCTGCCCTCCAACAGTCCACAAGTGACCAATACTAGCTGTAGCATTTGCTCCTAGTCAGGGCATCCAACACTTAGGAAACCCTTCCTCTTGGCTGGCAACAAACTTCTCCTAGGACACCCATCCATCTGCAAATTACATCAACTCAAGAGGACATACATACCTGCAACCTTCTGCTGCTCCTCTTGACATGACACCCAAACAACTACTGATATAATTTTCTCATAGAATGTCCTCCAACTGTCCTAAATTAGGACTGCCATCCACCTAGCATCCTCATCACCAAAAGACCATCTGCTACATACTGCTATTGATCTCTTGCCCTCGATTTATGTGCAGGCATAAGATTCGTTAGGGCACAAAACAACCCTAAACCTCAACTTCAAATTTGCTCTTCTCTTGTCCAAACTTCCACCTATTTTGCTGCCCCTTCCTCGATCTTCTAGACACCTTGGGCACCTCAACAAGGCTCTTAACTATCTCAGATTGCTGCAGCAAACTAGGGCTGCCTCCAGGCACAAGAAAATTCACGTTTGCAGCCTCCTTTACCCCTGTACAAGTTGCGTTGTTCCTATAGAGGCTGCAACCTACAGAGAGCCTTCTCCACAAGGCCTCATGACCCTCAACACTCCATCATTCACCCGCTGTAAGCTACAACAGTTTGTGGCCCACCTGTAGCAGAGGTCCCATCACAAATATGCACAATAAAACACTCTAAACTCACCTTGCTTTGCTGCGACTTGCCTTTCCTTGGGAGCTTCTTCAATACGTTGGAGTTTGGGCTTATTTCCAGCCCTCTGAACAGACCCACTACCCCTCGCAACAGTGAACTACGGCTGCAACCTTCAACCCAGATCTGCGGCTCCCTAATCATCCACCAAGGCACCTCAAACACAGCCCAAACAAGTCCAGATATCACCCTTTCCTACTCGATTTGACCTTCAATTCACTCGACCTCCAAAACAATCATGAAGGACGCTAACATAGCCTCCTTTCCCTTCGCTTGGAGTCTGCCTAGGCCTGCGGCTAATTCAGAGATCTCCCTCACCTAAAGCGAGATCTCACTTCTGCCCAAGGATGTGCTCTAATGCCTCACACAAGGCCTTCTTTTATAGGTTTCCATGGGGCTCCAACAAACAACCCTAAAAGGGCTGCCAACCTGTCAAACAACCTACTAACATTAGGTCGACTTGTATAAGCCCTCATCTTCACCCACACTTATCATTCAAAAATTCATTTCTCTTCAACCACAACTTGGAATTGGATGATTTTCGATGCGTCAGATTCGTCTTGACGAGCACTATCATCATCATCCATCACATGTCAAAATCTCGTCATGGTTTTGGCCCAAACATCGATGGGTGCAAAACCCCATGCTTGGGTTTCAAGATCACAAGGCTACTTGTGGAGCTCCTTCCTCCAAACCCTTGATCCTCAAGGCTTGGAGTATCTCCCAAGAGACAAAAATCAACACTCCCTCTTAGTGAGGGAGGTACTTCCAAGGCTAGGAAGTAACCATCAACATCCAACGACACTGGCCCATCTGGCATCCATCACTACAGCATACTCTGTAGAATGAACCCTGCAATCTCGGTAGTTCCTCTGCCTCATCACATCTAAACCTGAAGATCCCAAACCTCCATAGGGCTGCTCCCTCTGAGAGTAGATTCCCTTTGAGCCTACAAGATCTCCACTAGCTCAGTCTTGTAAGCACTCATCCTCTTGGATCAAATACAACTCGTGCAAATCCGTTCAATCTCGGATATACAACATAATGATCCGATGAAGACTCTAGCTTGCCAACCTGTAGTCCATCACCTGAAACAACCTTGATCAACCTAATCTCGACCAAACCAAAGAAACCCTCGAACTGTCCCAACCATCCATGGCAAGTCGAAGGAAGTCCATGATCAATAACTTGCCCCACAACAAACTATTGTTCACTAGGCTCACCACCAATCCACCATAACTCCTAGCCAATCTTGTTGCTAAGCCAGTCAAGACCACATCTCCATGTCTTCAGTTGAACCCTTTGCTCCATGATCTAGACACCCACAACTCTCTCTGAGTTGCTTCGCTGTGCACACTCTGATTCACTATCCCTTAAAGTAGCTTAGATATCCTCCGATACCATGTTTTTCCACGATTGTGGTTCTAGGATAGAATCTTAGAATCTTTGATGCTACCAAACCAAGAATCACAACGATACTACTTTGCATAGTGGAATATAAACAATAGTAAATCTACTAGTGCACAAAACATGGACAACTTTTTACAATTTTCAACCCAACTTTGTTATATTAATCAACATATAATACAACAGTCTAAGCCTCTTGTACCAGGGGTAATAGCCCTCATACATCCACTAATACAAGATACAAAACTGGGGACTATGTCACTCTATGACCTCATCCTTAGGACTATGATCACTCTATGACCTCCCCTCCCTAATGTTACCATCAACATGCGAGACCTAGTTTTTGCACTCCTCTTGTACCTCACCCTTTGTTCCCTTCTCATCAGAATTTTGTAGCATCTACAAAGCATAATATTATAAGCAATGATTGTGATAGGGAATTCTTAAGAGTGATCTTTCATTCCATCATTTTGTACATGGAAGGAAAGCCCTGCACTTCTATATCAACCTATTCTCCTTCTCTCAGGGCTTCCTTTTGCATCAAATGGAGATCATGTTTTCCCACCCCCCACCCGCTTCGCCCTCCATATGATTATGTCCACAAACACTTTCGGTCTTGTTTCGTGAGTAATCATACTAGTAGGCATATGTACATTGATGTGATGATATCTTGGTTGCACTGACTTTATGATTAAACTTAGTATTAGCCTTACTACATGCATGTTAGCATAGGATGTATTGCATGTTGATTTTTGCATTAGAACTAACGTCATATGATATTTCTCATGGTAGATAGATGCATCTTTGCAGAGTTTATTTTCTGCTGATTTTTTGGCCTAACATTAAGCATGTGCGATCATGAGATGCCGTGAAAACATGTTGCCCCGTGTTCTTCATCTATTATATGTGCAGGTAACAGGTCTACGGTGACCAAGAGATTGTTGGAGTTCTCGTGACCTCTCGTTCTAGTAGCTTCGTCCACTTCTTTGAGAGATCACGTCCCAGTTGGAGCCAGATGTTACCCACCATTTTGTGGGTGATATCCCTAGGAGAATTTTTTCTCGAAGATGGTTCTTAGCCGATAGCCAATAGCCCTTTGCAACCAACAACTAGCTTGATATGCCATTTCTCCCCCACCTGACCCAGCCATGTTGTCCCTCACCCATCTACCATGATTGTATGTTTGAAGGTGGGCCTCCGGAACCTAAAGGTATGCCTTGTCATTTGGTAATTGAGTATTGTAGTTTTTTTATCAAGGACACTTATGGGCATGGATTAATGGGGCGATTTGGCGAAAAGAATGGGCTAGGTTTGTGCTCTTGTCCCCTAGAACCCATTGGGATATTAACCTTGGATTCTAGTCCTGTGGGATCTCTTTTACTGACTATTTGACTTTAGATATGGTCTTTCACGGGAAACCCTGGTTTTGGTTGCGTGGTCCCGATCCTTTATCTGCATATATTACCCATTTCCACTCATTACTTCCACATTCATCCTTTTTCCCACCCGGGTCCACATTCCTTCACTGTATCCACATAGGGATAACTCTCCCCTTCCCCTTGCCCACACCTTGGGTTAGGTCTAGAAGGATGCCCGGAGGTTGATGCAACGAAAAAGAAAAGTAAAAACATATTTGGCCACATTTAACAAGAAAATGTACCACAAAATGCAAAAGATGGCCGGGGCAAAAGCCAATACATGAGCTCTACCCCATCATCATGGCCATCACCCTGGTTCCTATAGGTTTTATGAGTCTCCATCAAATAGGAACCCATGATTGTCCTGACCCCTAGTGGGCAATGAACCACCCTATGTAGGGGGTTTCCATTTCTACATCTCATACATCATGCTCTTACCCCTTGAGCCCCGTGCAGTTAATCAAAGAAAAATCATAAAAAGGAAAAAAACATATAAAGAAGGGTGGAAAAATCAACGCTGGGTCACCCCATCTACCACGATTGCTCCCTCCTATACATTATAAACTGAAGTGTGGACTTCTTAAGTGAGGGTCTTATTCTTTGTTATGGCACCTATTGATCAGGAGCTCAAGACCAATTGTCGAAAAATGCTCAAAAATGAAAGTGCTCAGAACTGGTTCGAATCTGAACGACCGGATAGGTCTCGTCCTCTTGATTCCGGCGCCACCAACGGTTCAAAAAATGGTCTCTGTATGCAGAAGTTATGCTAATTTGAAAATCACCCAATAACCTTTAATTTTGAATTTAAAAAAATTAAATTTGAAATAGAATATACCAGAGAATATTCCTTAAAATATTCTTCAAAATATTTTCGGAATATTCCCAAATATTCCATATCGGGCATCCAATAAGAGAGTGCCACGTGGCAAGCCCAAAGGCCACCACGTGGCCCCAAGGTGGACAATGAATCGACATATAAAAATTTGGCAGTTCGTTGGGTGGAACCCATGACCTACCCGCAACAACAGCAGAGCCTTACCGTTAGGCCAGACTAGCAAAACTTGAATGATTGCAACAAAAAGTCAATTTTATAGACAGGAAACTGCTAGCGCTCGAGGAAGACCGCCAAGTTAATAGTCAAGTGTGCAATCCAAGGCAGACCAACCGCCCATGTGACCACGTAACTGCAATTAAATCCGGCGGTTAAGGCATGATTGGCGGTCGGTTTGGCGGTGGCACCAATTTTGGCGGTCCTACCAACTTTGGCGGGCTTAACTGGCCTTTAACTAAACTTAGCTGGAGTTAAATTAGGGCAAACTGGCAGTTGGAGTAAATGTGCCATAACTTTGGCTAGGAGAGGCCTTTTGATGCGATTTTTTTTTTGATTTTGGGTCTCTTTGACCTTCTGGACTTAATGGAGCAGGTCTGAAGTCTAACAGAGGTCATCTTCAGAGGTTTAAGCTACGAAGAAGATGAAGGAGCCATCAGGGCCTTGAAGGAGAAGGCTGTGTTTCTCTGTTTAAGGTAAATGAACAGGCATTCTTAGCTATTTCATACCTTTTGAATCTGTTTAGATGGTTTGCAGAGCCTGTTGAGAACATTAGAAATCCGAAAAGCTTCATTTAAGTTCTAGAGGCCATTTTTGCCGAGTTGGCCACGAGTAGTGCAGGGCCTAGCCACGGGAGCTAGAGGACATTTGCAGTGAACCAGTGGTCATTCTTGACTGAAAACATCATTGTTAATCCATTTACAGAGGTTTCAGCAAGGATTAAAGACTTGTAGAGGTTGAAAACTCAACAGAGAAGTTTTCCTTGACCCCAGTGCCAGGGGGTGCCAACAGTGTGTGTAGGCGAAACCGGAGCATTCGGAGGCCGTTTCTGATGAAACAAAACTATATCTTGACTATTTCAGTCATTTTGGAACCAATGGAAGTGGTTTCAGATCATTTTGGGTACTTCTACAGCTCGAGAAATTGATGTGAAGTCGTGGGCAGCCCTAGGTAAACCATGGAGGAGAGCCATTTTTGGGGATGCTGTGCTTGATGTAAGCAATTAATCAGTTGGTATTTGGTCTCTGATCATTATTGGTCCAGCAGATGTAGCCCAGGAGGGGTGAATTGCTTCATCATCTTTGTGTCATTATTTGCTAAAGATATCATGCTAAACAACTTTGATATAATGTGCTAAACAACAAATTTAAATAACTTGCCTTCACACATAAACACCTAAACAATTGCTCAAACTTATTTGTTTTATTCCGCAAGACATCAAGCTTCAAGCATGAGTATTTTAATGACATCTGAGTGTTTACTTCTATTATTTCTTTAGGCAGAGCCTGTAGAGGGCTAGGTAGCCTTTGGAGGTCATCCTCTCTTTAGAGGTGACATATCCAGTAAATGCCCCTACAATGTATCTCTGTATTAGAAATAAGAAGTTCTCACATTTCAGAGTTAACCTTGGAGTTGTTTGCACATTTGAAATTATTGGAAATGGATACTTTGCACCCTTTATTCAAGTACATTCTAGTTTCAGATCACCTATGGACCTCATTAGGCCACTTTGAGGGCTCTACGACATGTACTATTTGTCATATTCCCTGAACCTAACCCTTAAATCCCCACATCCTTCTCCTTGAAGACATTTTACCTTGCTTAGAAAGAAAGCAAGCTCCATTCTTGACTCTCTTTTGGAAAGGAATTGTTTGGGTCGATTTATATCCATTGGTTGATTTATCCTTCACTTGTGACTCCATTTATATTGGGTCTCCTCCCATTGGTGAAAGTCCGTAAATAGTAGGGAGCCTTAGCTGAGGTAACAATGGGCTAAGTCTCCATTTGTTTCCCTTGGTCTAGCATCTGACCCTTAGGAATCCCCTTTAGGTCCCTTGCTAGTTTGAGCGGTAACATTTTGGCGCCGTTGTCGAGGACACAACACGTGTGTTTTGTTCCCTATACAACATATTGACATATCATTATTGGCGACTCCATTGGAAGAACAAAGCCCTAGTTCTTCATTGAACTTCAAAGTTAATGCTTGGAGGGTGAAGGCAACATTTATCAAGGCACTTTAATTCAACCTGACGACTCCATTATAATCCTAATATGCAAAATTATAGAAAATGGAGATTTCTCTTGGTCCTATATTTACAAAACTCAATAACCAAGAGATTCAAGAACTACAAAAGAAAGCGGTGGAATATGCAGAATCTTATCAAAATATATTGGAAGGTAGGGATATGGAATTCATGCTCAGGTTTTATAGGTTGCAAGAAGCACAACTCGACATAGTAAGGTGTGCTTATGAAAAAGATCCTAGACATCTCCTTGACATTGCTCACATAACCTGTGCTGTGAATATTCTGGATAACCTAATCAATAACAATGAGAAAGGGAATACCTCCTCTGAGGATGACGAAGAGTTGGATCATGTGAGCCTCCAAGTCACACAAGAAAGAATGGATGAATATAGTAGGTCATGCAAAGGGTTAGTAAGGGAATGTAATCCTAATGAAGTATTCTCCTGTTTATATGATGAAGAGGTTCAACTTCATAAGATGAAATGTGAATATAAAGAGAACCCCACTAATGCTCTCCTCCTAGAAGCATATTACCAAAATTATGTAACAAATACCTTAGCCATTGTTCTTCAAGAGAAGAGAGAAGAAGAGAGGTCTCGCTTGTCAAGCAACCAAGATAAAGATGACCTTTAGGATCTCAGTGATGAGCAGTTGGGCCCAAAAGATAGACAAGATGATTTTGAGAGCACATGTGTTGAGGAGAATGAGGCTATGGAAAGTAAGGCCGAGACTGACCTTACCTTTCTCAAGGGTACCACTCCTCATGACTCTCCTTTTCAGAACCTTGAGGAAGGTGATCCCACGAGCTCATTGGAAGATGACATAGGAGATTATTTCCGCATTGAAAAGGAGAAATGGGAAATTGTTGGGCCTCAATTTGATTGTGCTCCCATTTATGATACTGACAATGAAGATGAAGTTGAGATTGGTTTTCCCTTTATCCCAGGCATTACTTGCAATGACATATCCATTGATAACCTCGGGAAGGAGAATTATTATTTTCCCTTGCATGAAGAAGGACAGTTGGAAGTGATTGATTCTCCTTTTAATGAAAACCCAATCTTTGATGCTTCTAATGAGGAAAGCAATGAGGCTCATACCTATCCACCTTATGATTATATATTCAAATCGCTTGAGCCTTTAGATTATGGGGAAGGAAAACCTGTTGAGTATGACACTTCACCCTCCCTTTGCCTTTCCCTCTTGTTAACCATCTTGAGTCTTCCTTAAGAGATCCCCTCGTCCCTTTTGGTATGACCTTGAGTGACCATGCCGCTTTTCCCCTTTCTAAACATGGTGTCAAGGAAAAGCCCTTCATTGAATATATTTTATCTCCTTTGACTCATCCTCAGAACTATAATCACTCTGTGACCTCTCCTCCCCAATGTGACCATCACCATGGGAGACCTATTTGTTGCACTCCTCTTGTACCTCACTGTTGGTACCATTTCACTGCCATCTTTTTCTTCTAGAAATCCATCATTTGTTTATCTTTTTCTCCCATAAACCCCTCATACCCATCGAAATTGATTAATCAAAAGCATTATAGTTGTTAATTTACATTAAATTTAATTTGTGAATTTTTATGTTAAAAATAAGAATTTTTCAACAAAATTTACAGGATGTTATGACTTCTTGTAAATGGTTTATGATGTGACACGTGGCATGGCAGGCAAATCGAGACAAAGGATAGGAATGTGATCTGGAATGTACATGCATGGTGAAAGATCGATTCAACAACAAATCTAACGCTCCTGGATACATGGTCAATGCTGGTCAAACCCAACCTTTTTGGTTACAAAGGCAGCAAAAAGCCATAGTTTCCCAAACTGATTTCGTTTTGCTTTTGGAAATTGGTTTAGATTAGAAAGGACAAAAATCACTCTTTTGTAAAAGCAGAAACATCTGCATAATGTATGTACATTCGATTTAGAGGGAAAGTTAGTGAATATAAGATAGGAGACAAGTAGATAAAGACTGCGTATTGTATTGTCCAGAACAATTATTATCTTTGTGTATTGTTCCAGAACACTGCTCTTGCATGTGATTTCGATCTCCAGAACTTAATTACAGTCACCGTTTTACTCCAACAGTGCTTATGCATTAACATTCTCGTTGCTTGAAGTTTCTTAAGTGTGCCATTGAAGCGTGCACGAGACCTACGTGGAGATTGGTATACTGTTAATTTCATTTCCATAGCGTTTTCGAATTTGAATAGTGTGCTTAGTGTTTAATGTTATTTCTTTGTCTGTGAGTTTATCGATCTGATTAGAAATTCTTGCAAATAATATTCATGGTGATAGCTTGAGAATTTGATTGCTAGATCATTGAACAATATCTTGTAAAGGATTTGATCGATCATTAGATTTCAAAGCATCTCTGTGGACTCTGTTTTCATGCATTTAAAATTTCAGTGTGCTTTTGATTTTCATAAATGCTTAGTGTGTTAGCTAGAAAGAGCTTTTGTGGATAATATCCTTGTAAGAGGGTTGAAAACTCAGTTTAGCAACACGCTGTCTCTTTAGAACAATTAGATAAATTAGATGATCTGAGTGTTAAGGTGTGAGAGGAAACATATTTCAATCTTTTGTAAAGGAGTGTTGTAGCCTGTCACAGTAGACACTTAGTGAGGTAGATGAGATCCTTTTATGTCTATAGACTTTAGACACGTGCCTCTAAGTTTACCTACCTTGGTTGATATTAAATCTAGTCTAATCTAGCACTCTAGATTGGTTGTTGAAATTTGGTACCGGAGGACAGGTGGTTCCTTAAGGCTTTGATCTTTGGCCTAGGGAAGAGTGTCCAAAAGAATTTAATTTTTCTCCTAAAGTAACTTTATAATTTTTATAAAGTTAAATCTAATTTAAAAGTGACTTTAAGTGATAAAGTTACTAAAGTCTAATTTTAAAGTGACTTTATTAAAGTCAATGTAAAACTAGAAAGGAAAAGTGATTTTGGAAATAAATGACTAAGTGGGTCTTTATTAAAGTGGGGTGAGTTAAAAAATAAAAATTGAGATTTAAATGAGCATTTAATCTCAGCCCTAGATCTCAATCTATTTCAGCCATTGGATTTAGAGGTTACCCAAAAGTCATTTAGGATTAGATTAAAGGAGGAAAATGAGGCAAGAGGTCATTCATTCTTTCATGAGCAGATTGAGAGAGAGAGCAAGAGGGCAAGGGAGATTTCTGGACAAGGAGGAGAAGGAGACAACAGCTTGGCACACATTCCAAGGCAGCAGTTGAGCAGATTTGTACAGCTGATTCAGCACACAGTGAAAGGATGATTTTGACACGATTTTCTAGAAATTCGTACAGCTGGTTTGCACAGAAATTGGGGAGTGGTTTGCACAGAAATCGAGGAGCAGTTTGTTGTTTATTTTATTTTATTTTTATTTATTTATTATTTTTTTTCCTGCACGCAAATCGAGGTCCGTACAATGCATTTATTGCAGTCCGTACATCTTATTTAATGCAGGCCATACAACAACATTTAAGGCTGAAAGTGGGCACGAAAGTCGAGGAGGCTGTACAACATTTATTGTTGTCCTGTTTGCTGTAATTTCCAATTTGCTGTGAGGCACGGGAAAAGAGATAAGTTCTAAATTTGCTTGCTGATTTTTTGCTGAATATTTCTCATTGTGAAAAAGACATTTTCAGAAATAAAGAAGAGCTTTCGAACTGGTTTTCCCCAAGAGTTGTAGGGGGTTTTTCCAGGGTCACACTAACCAAAAATCACTGTGTTCAAATGTGTTAAATCACTGTTTGTACCGCTGATTTTTTATTTCTACATTTTCCAGCATTCTGTAAAATTTTCAGAATTTGTGTTTTCAGCAAAAATGTATTTTTTCAGTTGTTGAATGTATGGATATGGGAAAGCGCATTTAACTATATGGGAGAAATAAGGTGAAACTGAAAACCGGGGTGGGAAATGAGAAATTTCTACATGGTATCAGAGCTTGAGTGCTAAAGTGCAGTTTGGGACAGCAAGGAGGAAAATTACAGCTTGCTGATTTTTCACTCAGAAAATTCCAGCAAGCTGATTTTTCACTCAGAAAATTCCAGCAAGCTGATTTTTCACAAACAATAGTTTTATCTTTACTACAACAATGCTATTTTTTAGTTTTAGGACAACAGGATGTCATTGGGATTGAGGGTGGAGGATAGGCTGGATGGGCACACAAATTACAGCGTTTGGAAGGAGAGAATGCAGAGTATCTTTGAGGAGGCAGAAGTCTAGGATATCATGGTGCATACCACACAGAACCTTGTTGTTGTGCCTACTGATGCTACTCAGTTGGCTGAGTATAATAAAAGAACAACAAGGGTAAGAGGCTGATTCTAGACAGAGTCAAAGACCATTGCATTCTTCATGTGGGAGGAAAGAGCAATGTCCATAAGATGTGGACAGCATTGTCCAATCTCTACCAGAGTACCAATGAGAACCGGAAAATGGTCCTGAAGGAGAAGCTGAAGAACATTAAGATGGGTAATGATAGCGCAGCTGGATATCTCACAAAGATTACTAATGTGAGAGATGAGTTGGCAGCAATTGAGATGCCATTCCACCCACTGAGTTGGTGCAGATTGCAGTGAATGGCCTCCCCCGTTCATGGATGAACTTTGCTGATGTGGTTTGTGCACGTGAGACCCTTCTCACATGGGAGAGGTTTTGGGATGATTGCATTCAGACAGAGATCAAGAAAGGTCAGCTTGGGGCAGCCAAGCCAGTTAAGCAGGATGAGGATGTAGCACTGTCAGCAGGAGGCAAGAAAGGCAAAGGTAAAGGTAAACAGGGTAACACACAGAAGGACTATTCCAAGGTGAAGTGTTGGAATTGTCAAAAGATGGGACACTATGCAGTTGTGTGTCCGGAGAAGAAGAAGAAGGGGAAGAACTAGAGCGTGGCAGCTTCAGCAGAGTTTGAGGATTTTGTAGTTCGTTTTGACCGGGAGTTTGGGTTCACTGCGTATGAGTCCTCTAGCGCAGGATCACCTGCCACACAGGTTAAGAGGGAGCATGCTTTTCCCTCGATTAGCGGAGCATCTTCAGGTATCTGGTATGTGGACAGTGGAGCTTCACGTCACATGACAGGAGTCCGTGAGTACTTCTTTGAGCTTTCAGAGAGTGGCACTGATATAGAGGTAGTACTCGGTGATGACAGAGTTGTTAGAACAGTCGGGGTGGGGACACTGACATTTTAGAGGGAGTCCAAACCTCCCTTGAAGGTGACAGATGTTCTTTATGTGCCAGGGATGAGGAAGAACCTCATATCCGTCTCAGCTTTGGAGGACAGAGGGTATGAGGTATTGTTTAGGGGAGGACAGGTGTTGATGTATCCCAGGGGCACTCCAGCTGATTCAGCTAGAGTGATAGGTGTACGCCATGCAAAGGTGTACAAGTTTGCATTCCAGTCCCTTGTGACATTGAGCAATAGTACCGACAACAGAGCTAGCAGTTCTGAGCTATGTGAGATTTGACACCGCAAGATGGGACATATGTATCATGGAGCCTTGAGGACCTTGCGGGAGATCACTACAGGTGTGCCAGATTTCAGTACTGATCACTTTGATACTTGCAGAGGATGTGCTATGGGCAAGTTTGCCAAATCCCCTTTTCCCAGCAGTGGCAGCAGAGCGACTGGGATACTTGATTTGATTCATTCTGATGTGAGCGGTCGGATGTCTTATGTTTCCTTGAGTGGATATGAGTACTATGTTTTATTCATTGATGATCACTCCAGGAGGACCTGGATTTATTTCTTGAAGACCAAGAGTGAGGTCTTCAAGCGGTTTCAAGAGTTCAGAGCTCTTGTGGAGACACAGACAGGTCGGAAGATCAAGTCCCTGAGGTCGGACAATGGGGGAGAGTACACCCTTGGAGAGTTTGTTGATTATTGTGCGGAGGCAGGCATTAGGGGGGAGTTCACTGTTCTTTACAACCCCCAACAGAATGGGGTTGCGGAGAGGAAGAACAGATCCACCGTAGGGGCTACCAAAGCCATGTTACATGATCACGGGTTGCCATTGTTCTTGTGGGCAGACGCCTGCAACACAGCTGTTTACTTGCAGAACAAGAGTCTGCATCGTGCCTTGGGGCACGACTCCGGAGGAGGCTTTCTCTGGGAAGAAGCCTGATATTGGTCATCTTCGTATCTTTGGATGCATTACATACTCTTACATACCTAAGGAGAAGAGGACCAAACTAGAGCCCACCGCAGAGAAGGGTATCTTTGTGGGCTACAGTGAGACCTCAAAGGCCTTTCGGATTTACATTCCTGCACAGAGGAGAGTTGTTGTTAGGCGGGATGTGAAGTTCGAGGAGGACAGGGCTTTTAGGAGGTCACGGGAGTTAGAGTATCTGGATCAGCCAGACCCTTAGTATTAGTTGAGTTAGTTGCAGGGATCCAGTGGGCAGGGATCAGGAGGATCAGGAGGTACATCTATGAGGATGTCAGGTTCGTCAGTGAGCAGTGGCTGGCCGAGCCAGAGGGGTGGTGCTCCGTGCAGTTCACAAAGTAGTTTACTAGGGAGTCCACTGATGGACAGTTCACACGGTACCTCAGCTTCTACAGGTTCAGGTGCAGGCAGGAGGACAACAGATGGGCAGTCAGGAGTTCAGGCTCCTGATGATGAGGAGGAGGAGTTTCATTCTCCCGTGGGAGAAGTGTGCTCAGGTAAGAGGAAGCCCAAGTGGCTTCAGGACACCTTGAGAGATGCCACATCTGTTGCTGAGCCTAAGAGGCCTGTCAGAGAGAGTAGACCACCTGAGAGGTTTTGTAGCTATATGGCAATGGTTACCAGCCTCTTTGACTCTGAGCCTTCTAGCTATGAGGAGGTAGCTAGCCAGCAGGTTTGGAGAGAGGCCATGTAGGAGGAGTATTCTTCTATCATGAAGAATGATGTTTGGGAGGTGGTGCCGAGGGCTGAGGGCAAATCCGTGGTTACTTCCAGATGGCTTTACAAGGTAAAGCATGCTGCAGATGGCAGCATTGAGAAATTCAAAGCGAGGTTTGTGGCTAGAGGGTTCTCCCAGGTAGAGGGAGTTGATTATGAGGAGACCTTCGCTCCCGTGGCTCGATATACTTCGATTTGCTCCATTATATCGATAGAAGCAGAGATGGGTTGGAAGATCCACCAGATGGATGTGAAGACCGCATTTCTCAATGGCTTGATACAGGAGGAGGTGTACATTGAGCAGCCACAGGGCTTTGAGGTGCATGGGAAGGAGTCCCATGTGTGCAGACTGAAGAAGGCCCTTTATGGCCTGAAGCAAGCTTCCAGAGCTTGGTACTCCAGGATAGATACTTATTTGCAGGGGATGGGTTTCACAAAGAGTGAGGCAGATCCGAACCTTTACTTTATTGTGATAGGTGAGGAGCCTCTCATTCTGGTGCTGTATGTGGATGAGTTGGTCATTACAGGTGCAGAGAGACTCATAGAGCACTGCAAGAGAGATCTTGCGACGGAGTTT
>APFE030216014.1:9667-19861 GCA_000404065.3 Pinus taeda
AGTTAATATATATTAATTATGATGAATATATATATATTAAGGAAAGAGAAAATATTTTATTCTAATTGTTCAATGGTTTTACTTTTTTCATTAGAATGTGATGATACAAGTGATATTGAGATTGTAATTTTATTTGCTTAAATTATATTTTTGATTGCATAAACCAATTTAACACTATGAAAAACTCTTAGGGCACTTGATTATATAATCTACATATCTCAAACCTTCAATTCTTTCTGGTTTGATTTTGGATAAATTGATTAGAAAATATGCCCATAAACAAGTAAAAACATAGAAAAGTTAGAAGACACCTTTCCCTTTACACATTTAATCTATAAAGGATAAAACTAATAACATCAAGTGATCACTCATACAAAAAAATCTCCATGAGGTTTTTGATGCCTCAGGCACCTCTTTTAGATTTTCCAAGTCATATTTTTTTCCTTCAATGCTCCCTTTGCCATTCAATTGTGCATCTCTAGACTTCTAGGATGTCAAAAGAGTTTCCTTCCTTCCAAATACTGTGGAGCCCCCTTAGTGGTGAATCCTCTTCGTTTAAAAGTCTAGGAAGAATTATTGCTCAATTTTGAAAGAAATCTCTCTAGATGGAATTTCAGATATTCAAAATTTCCAAGAAGACTAGCCATTTTTAGATCAGTCATTTAGGCCCTTCCTCTATATCTTATTTTAGCCTTGGTTTCTCCTAAAGCCATTTTTCAGACAATCAAGAACATTCAATGATCCTTCCTTTCAGGTGGGTGGTGCGACAAAAGAAACAAAATGGGATATTTTTGCCTAGGATAAACATTGCAAGCCCAAATCACAAGGGGGTATAGGCCTTAGAGTTCTCTAGGTTCTAAATCAAGTACTTGGAGCTAAAACCTGGTGGAGGTGGTTGGAAAGTCCCAATGCCATGTGGAGTCTAGCCTAGAGAAGAAAATAAACATCAAATATAGAGGAATCACAACTAATTCACTTGGAAAGAGATATTGAAGGATTTCATCTCTAGAATGTCACTTGGAAAAATCACCATCTCAATCATAGATTTTGGGAAATAAAAAAAGGGAACATTGATCTCTACTATTAGAACTCATGGAAAAAATGGCCCAAGCTCAATCATGTAAGTAACACTCAATAATTGGAGGAGCATCTACGTGCCTAAGGAAGAATCAAGGTTGCCTACTATTGGGCACCCTCACAAAACCAAGACCCTTCGAGGCATTGATTGTCCCCTTTCCTATGGATAGTAGAATCTAACCTTAAAATTCTTGATTCTTTAGAATTTGAGCTTGAAATTAGAAAAATAAAAATTCATTCAGGATTAGGTATTCTTAGATGTGGTCACAAGCCACTGGGAATTTTTTCATTAAAGAAGCATATAACATATTATCCACATAAATTGATAACTCTACCAGTACTAGTTGGAATAAATTGTGGAAGTTACATTTATAGCCCAAAGTTACTCTCTTTCTCTAGATTTTATCGCTAAATAAGACTCTTACTTGGAATACATTGCAGCGAAAAGAATTATAAGGACCCTTAATCTGCAATCTTTTTTCTTCTAGTATGTAGACAATTGAGCATATATTCAACCATTGCATTTTCTCTTTTGAAATTTGGGATCAAATGTCTATAATATTTATACAATTTAATTGTTATAGAATAATCTTGAAATATACTATATAGGAATGAAGATCCTCCCCATTCTCTAACTCAATCCTCAATAGAGCTTGGAAATTTTTTCCTTACTTCATTCTTTGGGAAACATGGAAAGAACATAATAAAAGTTTTTTCAAAACTTAATCTACTTCACTATATTTGGTATGGTATTCTATTATTAATCATGTTCATGAATATATCCTTATTTTTACTTTTAAAGATTGGAACTGTAATCCTCATGAGGGCAGAATGCTTCATTTTCTAGGACTTCGACACTCCCCTCACTCTCTCCTTCTCCCTCTCCCCCCCTCTAGTGTTGTAGCTCTTCTTTTTGGTCTCCCCTACCTTTCGGATTTTTAAAGCTTAACATTGATGGTGTTTCCAAAGGAAATCTAGGTCCGACCAATTTTATTTATTTATTTATTTTTTTATTTAGTTATTATTATATTATTTTTTTGGGAGGGGGGGGTGGGGGGGGGGTATTTAGAAACTCTCAAGGCCATATTATTCACATTTATGCTATATTATTGGGGATAGATAGAAACACTATGGATGAGCTCATTGATCTAGAGAAAGGACGCTTTATTGCATAAAAAATGGATTTCACAAACTAGTCATAAAGGGGGATTCCTCCACTATCATATTATGACAAAGAAAATCCAATGTGGTGCACTTCTATCCAAAGTTTCAAATAGATGGAGATTAGAACTTGCTCTAGATAGAATGAATTACCTTCTAGCAAATATTTCAGCTCCCATCCCGACTCATGTTTGAAGGAGTAGAAATAAATTTGTGCATAGAATTTCCAATGAAGGGATGGTACATAAAATAACTATGTTGAATAATCCTTGGACACAAGTTCAATCTGATTCGTTGAAAACCACATGCACCAAGATCACAATCCATGATCTTTCTCCCCAAGGAGGGTGTCAAGTGTGGGGAGTTTAACCCTCACCTTAGGATGTAGAGGGAGGCAATTAAGAGGGGGATCACCCTCCTCCCCCAAATAGATGGAGTAAGGCACAATTTCACAGCACAAGGTGGATAAAGAGTGACTATACACATATTGGGAAGTGGGTTGTCCTTACTATATATCCCATAGCATGGCTCAATATGGTATACATAATATCAAGAAGTATGGAACACAAGGAGAAGGTAGGGGCACATCATGGAGTGAGGTGGTGGAAAATCACATTCGAGAATTTAAGACATGTTCATGTTGCATGGAAATTATGGCATAGTTTACATTCTGATCTAGTGTCTCTTCAAATTTGGACTCAAGTTTTTCTTTTTGATTTCATTTATCTTATCCCTAACATTTTTCATTTTGGTGAGTTTTTCTTGTTCATTGCATTCCTAGTATAGCTTCTGTCCTGCATTTTTTCTCATAATGCTAAAAATCCTGGGCCTTGTTTTTCATTTGGGAACTCACCAAGGTATGGGTTGGCTTTTGTGTGTTTTTTGAAGTGGGGTGGTTTCTTTTGATGTGGTTGGAACTCTTAATATTTTCCTCAACTCTTCAAGATCTGCTTTCTCTCTCGATTTAGTGTTGCTTTCGTATATTTGCTTTGGGATTCTTGGTTGGGTTTTCCTCTCCTTTGTTTTGGGATGTTTGAGTACATGTCTGGTCCTCTTATGGAGTTTGTGACATCTGCCTCTCTTAGGAGAAATCACCCATTATTTTCTCAAGTTCATTAAGGTTGGGTGGATTCTACTATCCCAAGTTTTAAAACCTTTATTCTGTATATATCTCTGTCGATTTGTGTGCTCTTTTCTCCTTGGTTTCTTTGGGAATTCCCTTCATTTTTTTGGAACTCTTGGCATGAGGTACAAGGTAGTTATTTTTCCATCTTCTAGCTAGGTTTTGGTTAGTGTTTGTATTCTCCTCTCTAGGGACATTATTTTTTTGAGTGGCCTCTCTAAGGAGAAATCACCTGTTATTTGCTCATGTTCATAGGGGTTGGGTGGATTTTACTCTTCCAATTTTTAAAACCTTTATTCTGTATATATATCTACTGATTTGTGTGTTCTTTTCTCCTTGGCTGCCTTGGGAATTTCCTGCACTTTTTGGAACTCTTAGCATGAGGTGTGGGGTAGTTATTTCTCTATCTTCTAGCTAGGTTTTGGTTGGTTTTTGTATTCTCCTCTCCAGGGATTTATCATTGTTTGAGTGGCCTCAAGGTTTTAAGGCAACATAAGGACAACTCTTTGGTTGATTTCTAGGTTAGAAGTGCTTCTATATGTTGGTTCTTTTTTCTTTTCAAAATTAAGAGGACTCTGGGTGGTTTTTGTCCTCTATAAAGTTTGGCATTTGGGGTCAACTAGCAAATTTTCTTCCTTAATAGGTTGATTTGGAGCATTAAAGCAATCTCTGAACTTTATAGATTAAAGGATCACTTTCGTAAAATTCTTTTCTATGTTTGTGGGATCTCTGCTAAGGAAAGAACCAAGTCCTTGTTTCTCTTGAGATCATACTATTTTGTTTCTCCTTCTTTTCATTATCATTAGGGGAGTTTTGAGGTCTAAAATGGGACTCCTAAGGAAAAAATAAAATAATAGCTGAAATAATAAAATCAAAGTTATGAAGTTTTAAAGAAAAATAAATAAACTACTTTATATATTGTATTTTCAGCTTATCTCCTTATAGGTATCTCCAAATCTCAAGTGTAGACACCCATTGGATGCACAATTAAATTCCACATCCAATGAGTACCCACTATATATACTTTTTATTAGACTCAAATTGAAAAAAATGAAAGTACATGGAAAAATGAACAATTTTTTTCATGTGGGTCTACTCAGAAATATGCAGAGCAGATACTCATTAATGTGGAATTCAATTTAGCATCAAACGAGTGTCTACACTTGAGTTCTAGTGGAGTGCTCAAAGGCACAAAGGGAGTTTTTGTTATGTATCAATGGTGTTATGGACAAGGTTTTTAAACTAGAAATTCTAGTCACAAATTTGGTTAGAAGGCTATTTCCCCTCCATGCAACTCCTCCAGGCATCAATGCAAATTTGTCCCCTCCCATTTAAGTACACTCCCCATCTCATTATTTTGGCCCAAAACTCTAAGTTTTGGTTAGAAAATCTCAGCCAAATGAGTGCTTTATCTTTAAGTTACAATAGGCCTATGCAGAATATATGCTCCTCAAAATCTGTAGTATAGTTTATGTTAGAGGTGATAACATTATTTTCTTTTTGATATACAATCTAAAGACATTAAACCTTTTCTATTGGTATGATTTCCCTTTTAACAAATTGATACTAGAGGAATAAGAACATGTACTTTTTTTTAAAATGATAATATAATTACCTAACTTCTTAAAAAATTGAGTTCAAAATAATTTATTTTTGCTTTATGAAATAGTTTTTCATCTTTTTTATTTAAAAAGTTGAAATTAAATCAGAAAATTAATTTGATATTAATCACATTTATTTAATTTATTTCCTCCTTTTATTAAGAATTATTTTTTAAAATATTAGTTTAATCCAATATAATTTCCACATTCTATGGTAAAAATAACAAACTATTTATTAAAGTTAAAATAATTCCAACAAATAAAAATTGCCAATATATTCCACTTATAATAACTTAAATGCTAAAGATAACATTATAACATTAAATGATTAAGCACAAAACTTTATGGTCATTTGCACTTTTAAATATATATTACTAAAACATATAGAGACATCACAACTTAAAATCCTACAATAAAAGTATTATATTAAACACATTGAACATTGTTCGCATAAAGCATGTGAATTACATAAATTTTATCAAGAGAACTAGCCCTTCAACTATTGCTTTTGGTACATGCAAATGCGTAAAGAAACCTAAGACAATGAATGTTGTTCCTACGTGAATGTGTACACTTTCTTAAAAAATGCTTAACACAATAGAGCATGCAAACACATGTTTTCTTTTTTAGGAAATCTAGCACAACAGGGAATATAAAACATGTTTTCTTATCCATAAAACAATTCCAAAAAATCAATGCAGTAAAGCATACCAACATTACCCCTATATATATATATATATATATATAATATATATATATATATATATATATTATTCCAAGGAAACCAACACAGTTCTACGGTTTTTGTGCACGTAATTCATCTTCTTTCCCAAAGAATATTTTCCAATGTAGAATAACACAACATGCTATCATTTACCATACACATGTCTATTTTTTTCCAACAAAAGTTAATACAAATCTTGCATGCATATACATGATCTTATTCCAAAACAAACTAACATAATAGTTATGATATCATAAAAGTAATCACATATAAAAAAAATTCTAAAGAAATATAGCTCAATAGTTCTTACATCCATGCGAACAAGATATCTCTATAACACAATGACTATTCTTTGTATATGCAAGAACTTATCATACACACTCTTCTTTAATGTAAGCAACACATATTCCATTTTCTAGAATTCTACCATCATTAACTATTATTTTCATGTAAACAAATACATACTTCTTTTTCAAAAAGAAGTTAATATAACATCATTTCTCTATCTTTCTACATGCAAGTTTCCCACGTTTCCCTTTCAATAAATTACCACAACTAACCATCTTTTATGCATAAAACCATTTTATGCACCTAAATCAAGAAATCAACACAATTCATCTAGCCGGACAATCTTTTCAAGAGATTATTCTTTTAAAAAATAATTACATAATAAATTTCTCTATCTATGTGCAAAAATCATATTTTAATGAATACCCCTTTGTACATGCAACATGTGTTTTTCAACATGGGCAGTCTTAAAATAAACAACATGGGTAATATATGCATACAAATTCATCAAAACTCTTCCAAGAAAAATAATCTAATTAACTTTTCTCTTTTCCAAGAATGATGCATACAATTAATATTTTTAGAACTAACATAGGAATTTATTTCAAGAATTGCAAGATAATGGATATTATTATTGTGCTCATATTCATATTCCTATTAAGATTCTATAGCAATCATGCTAATATGGCTAATATCTCCAAGGAAATTAATAATTTTTTTTTTCATAAGAAAACTTTATATACATCCCTTTCATGAAAATATATCATGATTTATTTAACATTTTGTGTGCAGGTTTCACCCGTATTTTCTATTCAAGAAATCAACATCCCTAACTTATCTTTTACCATGCATTTTTTCTTTTAGTAAAGTAATATGATTTCTTTATCTTTTACTATGCAAATTTTTCAAGAAAGTAATATAGTTTCTTTATTTTTTACCATTGAAAGTTCACATGCATTCTTTATCAAAAGTAGTATGACTTCTTAAATCTTTTTGTTTGCAGGACTCACATGCATTGCCTTTTTCAAGAGTAACAACACCCTTGCATTATACATTTTTAATAAAACAACATGGTTTCTTTGTTTTTAAATGTAAAGTTCACGTTTTTAGAAAATTATTGCATAGAAACCACACAAAACCTTCCAATGAAATAATTAATTCATTTACACATAAATTCAAGGTTAATTATCTTTTGTGTGCAATAACCATGAAGTCCCATGTGCATGTTCCACAACATTCCTCCCCTAAGTTGTGATGATCAATGCCTCGAGACTTCACATGATAAAAATGCTAGGTGATGAAGATGGAAGTAGTTTTTAACGAACCTATAAAACTTTTTTATTTCTCAATGAGTTATCATTTTCTTTATTTGATTCATCTTAGTTGCCAACTAAATCATAATGGTTCTTGTTTTCAACCATTTCCTTAAACATGGTAAAAATAATGTTTTTCATTATGAATGTCAACTTAAACATAATTTATAGAGATATTACATATTCCTTACTAAAGTGGAGAGTTCCTTTAAAATAAATAAAAAAAAAAATCTGAAAATTTTTAATTATATATATATATAATTTTAAAATTCCAGGTTTTTTATTTTTTTTTTTTTAAGGAACTCTCCACTTTAGTAAGAATATGTAATATCTCTATAAATTATGTTTAAGTTGACATTCATAATGGAAAACATTATTTTTACCATGTTTAACGAAATGGTTGAAAACAAGAACCATTATGTTTAACGAAATGGTTGAAAACAAGAACCATTATATCTAAAGTTTAAAATAAAATAGTTTTTTTTGGTATTTTTTCTAGTTATTTTTAATCAAATTTAGGTAAATATTTTTAAGAAATTGAGTTTAAGTTGTTTAATTTGTAGAATTCTACTGCCCCAAAAGTTTTTAAGGTGTTGAATCTATTTTTGCATTCAAAAAATGTTTTAGACAACAGAAAACCACTATCTTGAAATTTAAACAACAAAAAAATATTATCTTGCTTGAAATTGTATGTCCAAATTCTATTAAAATAAATTCTTTCATCTATAAATTAAACTGCGATTTATATATATATTAATAACTATATAAAACAATATATACTAGATAATGAAATTCCTTTAAATATAAATTTGAAGCAACTTTCCTTTATTATCTTTTTGTAAAACTCTTTTATCTTTACTTTAAATCTTTTTATCTTTACTTTTTGGAGAGTGATAAAGTTATTAAATGTTCTTATTTTGATAAGGATAAAATAATTATTAAATTAAAGAAAATATTTTTTATTTTTTTATTTTATTTAATATACAGTAAAATATTTATATAAATTAAAGAAATTTAGTTATGAGTAAGTTTATATTATTATTAATACTTTGTGATTTTATATGTAGTTATTTGAATTAGTTAATATTATAAAAGTAAATTATATATATAATTATATTATATTATATATAGTATATATATATATATATATAACTGAAGGGAATGAATTAGAGGGGACCATTTTAACGGGTTCTTTACCTCTGCCAAGAGAGGGGACTATTTCAATGGGTTCTTTACCTCTGCTAAGAGAGGCTCTTGGTTAAGGAGTGAGGGGATCTTCGATTTTCCTCAGATTCTTCTTCTTTACTTCATTGCAATTTAGTAAAACTCTTCCCACCATCTTTATCCTAACTAACATCAATTATTGCATATATTAGTTATGTCTACCATAGGAATGGTGAGTATCAAGGACCAAGAAACCACTTCCTTCTGACAAACCTATGAGCTTGCTTGGGCTTCATAATAGGCCACCCCTTTATGATATCTAGCTCTTTGTCTTGGCATGATGAGAACCCTAGGAATGGTGAGTATCAAGGACCAAGAAACCACTTCCTTGTGACAAACCTATGAGCTTGCTTGGGATTCATAATAGGCCACCTTTACGATATCTAGCTCTCTATCTCGGCATGATGAGAACCTTGAGTCTCAAATTGGAGAGAACCTTGAGTCTCAAATTGGAGAGTGGTAGGGGAGCAAGTGTGCAATGTGTGCACCATAGATAGAATAAAGAATGAATTATATATAGAGATGGCTCCACTACCTACAAGTTGAAGGCTCATTTACACTCAAGAAATAGGGAGGGGAATGGAGGAAAATCACTAGTGAAAAGGAGCGGTCATGTAGCCTCTAACATAACTTCAACTTAATTGCTAAGAAATGTGGGAGAAAACAAACTAGCCAAATGAAAACAAAAGCAGTAAAGCTTGAAGGTCTTGCTATCTTGACAAGCCATTCAAGGAGACATGTCATGTAGACATAACCATAACAGAGTTGAGAATTCAAAGTTCAAAAGACCAAGAAAAAACATGAAAACAGATGAGGTAAAGGTGGAGTTAAACCCATGGCACCAAGAAACGATTAGCATGCTTTCCTCCCATTGGAGTACCTACATGTTCCCTTCCATGTGTCACACCCTTCCCACCCTTTAAAAGGAGTTTCTATTCAACATCTTAAAGTTATGATTTTGCATGCTCCCTTCCACATGTCACACCCTTCCCACCCTTTAAAAAGAGTTCAAATTCAACATTTTAAAATTGTGATTTCCTCAATATATAGTGAGCAAAATGAGACATGAAAATCTACCAAAAACAAAAATAACCTTATTAGAGTCCTACTACCAAATATACATGGGACAGAAAACTATCCAAAAAAAAACCAAAAAAATAACCTCGTGAGACTACCACTACCAAACATATTACCAGTAATCAAACCAGGTGACATGACACAGAGACTATTCCATACTAAATGGTACAGCAAGCTTCCAAAATTGCTCATGAACTTCACCACATTTCGCCACATTTATCCTCATCAAATATCTATACGCATTTGATATATAGGATAAAAACTCAAAAAAGCTAACTGTAACCAGTGTACAAAGTACCCAACTCTCTGCTTTGTATCACTGACCAGATTCACTCAAAAAGTAAAGTATATTGGCCTACCATAAAGTACAGTAACATGTTTGATATTAAAACTGTACCGAATGCTAGTCAGGTTTCAACTATGCTTTACTAAAAACCAACACACACGAACTGGTGTGATGTCTCTTCCAGATTTGTAATTTGGACGTGCAGAACCGTGTTGGTGTCAATGGAATATTATTGGGTATTTTTAAGTTTATTATATATATAGGTATGGATGAAAGTAAATTGTGTTCAATATTTAAATAAAATTATAATTTGTTTTTTT
>APFE030216014.1:19871-48965 GCA_000404065.3 Pinus taeda
AATTTGTTTTTTTTTTATGTTATATCGAATGTAGGCTAACTCTCACAATTATTTAAAAAATATTATAAGATTTGAAATCTAAATATTTTTTTGCATAAAATTGTTTTATAATTTTGGGATTTACATTTAAATTAAAATATACATCTAAAGATCAAGAAAACACCAAAAATACACACTTACAACGTGCGTTGAACACATTGAAACTCCATTAAACTATATGCTCATCAGATATTAAAATTAGAATATCATAAAGCATTAGTAGATTATTAAAATTGAATTCCCATATGATTAAAACAGAATTATTTATTACAGAACTTTAAACCATTTATGTATTATAGTGAACAGATTCAATGCTTTTATCATTAAACCATATGTCATTTTTATCCAAATTGTTATAAAATAATTTTGAAAAAAGCACTATATTCTCTAAGCCAGTCAGATACAATGAACCATTTCCCATCATAAATTCCTGTTGAAGCACATTCTATAAAGTATTAATACTTTATATTAAAATAGTACTGTGAAAAACTATTAATGTATTCCATCAATAATGTAGAAATCATTTCACCTCTCATATGCTAACAATTCTGTGAATATGTTTTGAATGACAATTTTCATTTATATTATGTGAAGTTTTGAATGACAATTTTCATTTATATTTAATTTCATTTTAATCTGAAGTTTAATGGGGATATAATTGAATACTTGGCCAATTAATTTCATTTTAATCTGAAGTTTAATGGGGATATAATTGAATACTTGGCCAATTATGTAGACAATATATTTTTGATTTTTTAAATAAAGAGTGACGAGCGCAAGATATTTCTTGATGTGAAATTATTTGTTTAATTTCCTGCTTTTATTAGAATGATATATTGAATATGATAAAAATAAATTCTTTTTCTTTCAGTAAGAAAAAAAAGCGATATTATATTCATAGATGTTTGTAATATACATCATATGGCAGATCGCAGGAGAAATCCCAAATAAATCATGAAGAGAGATCATGCAAAAAAAACTATGAAATCCCCAAAACATACCAGACAGAAGGATGATATAGATCCATATCAGATTAGAATAGGATCTTATTAAACTTTAAAAAAAAAAATAAAAATTTATTTATTTAATTTAAAAATTTAAAATATAATTATAACAAAAATATAATTTTTAAATACAAAAAAAATTAACTATTTTTCTAAAAACATTTAAAGTATACAAAATTTACCACACAAATTTACAATTTTAAAAGATTTCCCTCCTATAAAATCAGAAACTTATATATAATTTATCATTCTGGAAAATCAAAATAGAACCGAGCTGACAACAAGAACGTAGCCTATAAGCTATCTAACATGGATTTGCATCTTACCTTGAAGCCATTGAAAAGGTAAATACCAAACTGTAGAAAGAATTGCCACCCATTACCTCATGGGTATTTTTTAAAAACAGGGCCAGCCATGAGCTGAGCTGGACAACAAGGACGTTCACCCTATAACGAAGCTATCTGACAGTGATTTTTATCTTTCCCTGAACTCATTCAAAAAGTAGACTGGGCCACCATTAGTACGGTAGTATACTTATATAATCTGTAGCTCTCATCAGATGCCTGGAAGCAAACTTTAACTCTGCTTAATGGTAATGATTCTACAGGATACCCATCAATCAAATTTGTGTAAATTGTCTGTGATATGTATCCTCAAGCTTTGCAACTTGGAGGTGTGCATCTACAGAGCTGTACTGCTGTCTATATTGAATTTAATGGAATTGTCTGTACTCAATGAATTTTCTAGATTCATTACAAGATGGCATACACAAAGAATTGAGGGTTCATGATGTCTGTGCTTTTAGTTAACTGGTATACAAAGCATTCATATGTGTTCTTTGTCATACTATGCAATCCTTTAAGTAATTAGGTTTTCAGAATTTTCATTTTTTTTTTTATAAATAAAAAATTATGAATGGTTTAAGTTTTAATGATGCAAGAATATTTTTTTGTAATATATATTATCTAAAAATTAAAGATTTAGTTTTTTATTTTTACTTTATCTTCTTATTTTTATTTCTATTTCTATTGTGGTTTTATAAATTTTTAATTTTACAAATAGCATATAAGTATTTTGATAGTATTTGTTTTTAATAGCCATTTAATTTATACAAGTAATATGGATCTAAGTTCATATAGTCTCTAGAATTTTGATGTTTGAAATATATTTACACTAATCTCACCAATGTTAATATTATTTAACAAAACATTCTTCATATTTACTAAAACTTATTTTATATTTATCAATCACACCATATAAAAATACCTATGTTGCATGGGACACACCCCTTCCCCCAAAAAAATACCCATGTATGTTCCCAAATTGTGGGGGCTTGATCGAGGACAAGGGGACTTACTGGTTGTCCCGAGCCCAAAGACATTTCAGTTATATTTTAGGGAGGTTCCACACAGATTTCAATGATGTTTCAGACATATTTTAGGGATGTTTTGGCAGATTTCAAAGATTTTCAATGATGCTTCTGACATATTTTTGGGATATTTTTGGCAGATTTCAAGGATATTCTGGGCACATTTCAAGGATGTTTTGGGTATATTTCAATTGAACAATATGATCATTTTTCTATTCATTATATTTGTAATGCATCAAATATAATTTTTTTTGTACAAGTTGCAGCTCAAAACATGGGTTTCAATTTAGACTTCTGGTGATTTACATGTATTTTCAATAATAAAATTACAGGACTGCCTCTATGTCAAGAAAACAGAAAATGTAACATTTTAAAATACTAATCCTTGTGGTTATTGCTCTGGTTCTTTCTCATTTTTCTGATCATTTATCTATTTACATATTGTAGGTGTGTTTCTTTGAATTCCACCATTGTGAAAACAACCACATGGTAGTGATTGGAATGAGTACTAAATAGTTAAACAAATTCCCATATCTGAAATATGAATTTAATCTCTCTACAAAACCAAAGTATATTTTTTAGTGGTTTTCAACCTAGCAGTAAAAATTTGCAAAAACTATTGAGAAAAGAATACCTTTCATATTTAACATAGCCATCATTAACAAAAATAGTTACTATAAAAACAATTCTTGGTCTGATAGATCTTTCATGAACCTTATTACAAATTGATAGTTACATTTTTCAAAATTAACAGTATAAAGATAAATGGTACATAAGACTATAAATTATAACTGATTATACTTACAACTTTGAAACAACTATATATAAATTTGGAATGAATCTAGCCATTCTGTCCCATAACCAACACAACATAAAGGTTCACTAAAATCAATTAAACCAATTTTGGTTGACAGAACAACTAAAATTATATCAATTATTTGATGATTTAATATTTTTTAAAGTAAGTTCTCCATTCCTTCCTGTCAAGAAAAATACAGTATAAAGGTCCATTAAAATCAATTTTGGTTGACAGAACCACTAAAATTATATCAATTATTTGATAATTTAATAATTGTTGAAGTAAATTCTCCATTATTTCAAAGACAGGATGGCATAAAATAAATTTTGAAGTAAATTCTACATTATTTCAATGACAGGATGGTATAAAATGAAAATTTACACATGAATGCATCTATATAGACAGTAAATAGACAGAGATAACTGGTATTCATAAGTATTGATAACCATGTTACAGTTGCATCAAAGCAGGTCCAGTACATTAAAAGTCAGAATACAGTAAATACACATAGCTTACTTTTCATCTAATGCAAAACAATAAAACAGAGGTCTCGAGTTCGATCCATCAAGAACTCTCCTCAACCTAACGCGCACAGCGCAGGGTAGTTGCTACAGCACGTGGTCGGCACTGAGATGGCAGATTGCTACAGTTAGAATTGGAACTAGAATTAGAAGCTTTTGCTTTTTCCTGCTGCTCCTCCTTCACATCGTTAGCAAGAAAATCACGGTCCTCAAAAATGGTGTCCAGTGCTTTTTTATCAGAATTGCGCCTCTCTATTCGAATAATCTGAGGAGGCGCAGTCTCCACCACTTTCCTTGCCCCTGCACTCTTCGCCATTCAACACTCCGAAAATTTTCTCAAACAGAGGAACCAGAGAGGCTTCAAAGTCGGCAGCTTGGGAGCTTCAATGATGCTTTAATGGCTGAACAAGGTCATTTTTCTAGAGAACTGAGCTCCCCTGTTATTATATAGTACAGAGTATTTGATTCGTCCAGGGAATATCTGAGTAAGCGAAGCAGATAAATGATTCTGATTCTTCTTATCTCTGGCCCCCGTCAGGGTCAGAGGGGACTTTAACCATGTGGGTCGTTAATACTTCCAATGTTAACTCATTGCAGGGATGCTCCAACCACAAAGGAAAAGCGATGACTGACACGATGAGTCTATTTTATTCCAATTCCATTGCTCCTTTTGACTGTAACTCCATAGAATTCTGCCACGTCTTGGATTTCGCCACCACAGAGAACCTGCAGTTTCCCCTTTATGAGTGCCATCTTTATCCGTTCACTGAACCATGATTGATCTGTTTACAAAGGCAGATCGGAGATCGGATTTCGATTTCATGAATTTGTATCTTAAAAATTCTTCAGTGGGCATTAATAATTTTTTGGGATTCCAGAAGCCTGTGCGGGTTCCTGAAAAACAAATTCGATTAAAAGCATGATAATCAATTTGACTTCTCGTGATCGAGATACATGAATATCAGTACAGTCATTCCAGTAATAAAGTGGATTTGTGTGGTAATTAGAGAAAACACCCACCTCCACCAGAAAAATAATGGTTTCCTGTAACTGTATGTGGGGAAGTGGCTTCTTATCAGCCCATAATTCTGTTCATATTCCTTGCATTGCTTTTTCGATTTCTGTTTATGTAAGGTCTGGCTCAGCATATCACTGAATCCCTCTAAATTACGTAATGGGGAATAAATAAATATAATTCCAATGGTACATGTTTATTGATTAAACGAAAAGGAGATGCATTTTATCCCATGAGAGCCTGTACCCAAAAAAAGGAGATGCATTTTATCCCATGAGAGCCTGTACCAAAAAAAACCAGATGGCAGAAGAATACTTCATTAAAAAAATGAATGGCCCTTACGCTTTCTTATGTTTTTAATATTAGTTTATAATTTTTTTTGGGTTTTATATTCACATTTTTGGTATAGAATTAATTAATGTCAAGTTGAGAAGCCTTCTATATCAATTTCCTTTTTTCAATAAAAATATATTAATTAATTTTCTCTCTCTTATTATTCCAATTGGTTGTTTCCTATGGATTGTTTCCTTTTTAAAAATATTTTGGTTGTTTCCTATGAATTGTTTCTTTCTTTTTAAAATCTTTTTATCATTCCAATGTGCGGTCAAAGTTAGTGCCTATTCTTTGTGCTCTAAAATAAATTTTCACAGTTTCTATATAGAATTACTCATTGTAAAGTTTTTTTCTAATTTCAATTTCTATTTTTAATGAAAAATCATTTTAATTAAAACAATAGTTTTATTATTTCAATTAACAGTTTATTATGGATTTTTTCTTTTCTATTTGAATTTTTTTTATTATTCTACTAAAGTTAGTATTCATTCTTCATTCTCTATTTTAAATCTTTTTATCATTCTAATGAGCTGTTAAAGTTAGTATTCATTCTTCTTTCTTTATTTATCTTTATTTCATGGTTAGATGAGTTTATGTTCAATTTTGTTCACAATGGGTGTTAAACTTGATATAGATTCTTCTTTTTCTATCAGTTTAGGGTTAGACGAGTTTATGTTCAATGTTGTTGGCATTGACTATAGGTTCACATGATGTAACTATAATAGAGTCATTTGACTAGTCCATGTTGTAATTGCAATAGCCTTTTGACTCATCCATGTTGGGTGGATAATTTGTTCACTTGGTTAACTATGAATAAAGAAAGTGTCAATGGGAGGTGGACTCCCCACTCATCAATGGGACACACAGTGTTTCACAATATGTTTAAGAAGATCCCATAAACTAATATATCGATAAATATATGCATGTATAAAAGATTGGATAATAATAAGAATCCTTCATGATAGTACATATACACCGTGACTAGTAAAAAATGTGAAACACATGGACTAGTAAAAAATGTAAAGGTGTGATATTGGGGTCCCTACCACTTTACACAATCATTACATATACTCACTCCCTGGTAACAAAGTGCACAAGGATTTCTATGCCAACATAATGGGAATTAAAAACTAACACATCCAATGAGGAAATTGAGGAAATTCACAAGAGAAAAGACAAGGCAAGGCAACATTTTTTTCATTTCTTATTTACGTACACAACATAATTTCTCTTACACATGACATTACAATTCTATCCTACACTATGCCTCAACATGCGCTCTGTCTATTTCACACCAAACTCAAACAATTGTTCTCTCTTCTTAGTTCTAGTTGTTCTAGCATCATGAGCTCCTTTTCTTCTAGTTTCATGAGCTCTTTTTCTTTCTGTTTCTTTTCTCTCTCTCTCTCTCTCTCATAACTTTCTCTTATTCATTCACAACTACATACTCCTTTTGTTTGGCCTTCATTTATAACTATTAAACAATGGTTGTAAGGATGAACCATCAAAATGGTTTTCTCAATAATTTCCCTAGGCTTGTCATCATTTCTTCAGACGCTAAACAATCATGGGGGTATAACTTCCCAACCAATCATCACTTCTTCGTTTGGTTCCCTAGCTAACTATTGTTTCTTTGTTAGTTGATCATTTCTTTTATGTACAGGTAGTCCACCAATTCATCACAAACCCTTTGAGGAATGTGGAATTGTTACAATTCATTCTCGGAAGAAGTTCAACAAAAATGTAGTACATAATAGCATCAAGTATGAAACAACATAATCGCAGGGTGGTGTTCGCAGTGATGCAATAGCAAGGTGGTGTCATGGTAGGGGAATTGAAACAATGGTATCACAGTAGAGGTGTTACAAAAACACACAAGTAGAATGGTGTTGCAACACAATCATTCCATCTACTACACTAATTAAAATAATTCAATGCAATATTGCTTTTGGCCAAGGATGCTTCTACATGAAACCCCTTAGAAAGAAAAGCATTGACTCTAGCTCATGTTGATACGACTGTAACCATTATAGGGGTCATAGGTCATCAAAAGTGTGTCAACTCTTCTTCCAAAACCAAAAATTCATCCTTAGAACCTCTATAGCTCCACTTGACCAAATACTCATAATAATCCTTGTTTCAAAATCTCCTTATAGCTCTCTTTGTTGAGAATTTCTCTAATACTTTAGTTGGCTTGACAAGAAACTGTTTCTTCCACTCATCCAAGGAACCTCCTTCATCACTCGTTTCTCATTTGTGAAATTTGTAAAATTCAACAACATTGAATATCGAGGAAATGTCAAATTCCTCCAGTAACTCCAACTTATAAGAATTAATAGAAACCTTCTTCGGGATTCAACATGGTCTTATTTTCTTGTAATTGAGTTGATTGTATGTACCCCTAGGAAGTCTTTCCTTAAATTTCCGTCACCAACTCTCCTTCTTCAAAATCCTTTCATGTCATTCATAGATCCTCACTTTTCTTGTATTTGTCATTGTTATGCTATTGCTTTTGTTTGACCCACTCATGCATTTTCTGCATGTCATCTACAAATTCACTTATATTAGTATTCCTTTTATCTTCTCTATTTGGAAATTTAACCAAATCTACAACTCCTGATCTGATAATCACCCTATGAGCGACCTTATTTAATGATTAATTAAATGAAGGTATTACAGACTCATGTGCTAGTGTGTGTCTATGTTATTTAAGCAACGGATCGATCAGATTGCAAATACAAATACACTTGAAATGGAAAACAACAGAGAAATATAGTAAGAAAATACAAGAACACAAGAAATTAATAAGGAGTTCACCCTATCCTCCAGGGCTACATCTTTGGTCCAGCTCTCAGTGGTGGCCTTCTTTTATTGTCTCTTGAAGCAGAGAATTACAATGAAGGAGCTCAATATGAGTCTCCTAAAATAGATTGGCTTTGCAGGGTGGTTCTCGGATTCCCTAGCCACTAGAGTACATAGAATCTTTTCATTTCCAGCTCTTTGACCTCTTTGGTCTGACAGATCCTCTCAAGGATGGCTTGAATCTCTCAAGCTCTCTGGTGCTTGATGCTGTCTTTGGTTAGCTCGGCCCTCTGTCCTCTTTCTGCTTTTTGCTTCACTGTTTCTTCTCTTCTTTGTCTTCTGTCTTCGGTGTTCCCCTCCGTGTCCTCTTTGTTATCTGTTCATGGCTTTAAAGACATTTGAGCTCATGGCGGTTCGCTTCCTCTTCCGCCTCTGTCGGATCACCTACTTGCAGCTGCACTTGGAGTTCCCTGTTTCGGCGTCATCTTCAAGCTCTCAGGGATTGGCCACTTTTCCTCCTGCGAATTGCGCTAGCCTGCTTTGTCAGTTCAATTCTTCGGTTACGTCATGGAATGAGTCTTCCGCCACCTTGGCGGTCAAAGTGGATCTCAAATTCTTCTAAATCGTGGCTTATTCCCTTGTTAAATCTGGTCTTACCGTTGGGTGTGATATCAACCATCAGATCTGGATCCCCTAGATCCAATGCCATCTGCTCATTTCGCGCAGTTGACTTGCTCGACCATTAGCGCGCGATGAGCGGCGGTTTTCTCTCTCCTCCGCTTGCCACGCATTGGGCGCTGAGTGGAATCGCTTCGCTTTCACCAAAACTGCTTACCGCCCAAGGATGCCCTCGATCAATATCACTGATTTTGGAGCGGGTCCCGCCTTTAGCTCTTAGCCTTTTGTCCCACAGTTTTCCCAGCTCCCACGCGATTGAGTGCTTGGGGCTTCTCCATTTTGAGGGTTTTCGCCTAGCGATGCGCGATTAGCGCTAATCGTGCATAAAAAACTACCTCTGTTTGCCGATATGGGCCTCCTAGGGGCTAATTTTGCCTCATGCGCAGTCTCCATGGGCCTCGGTCAGCGCACTTTGACCGAGGTCCTCGTCATTCCACGCTGGCTGCCAACTGCCACTGGTTTAGAGGTGTTTTTGATTGTTGTTCTGAATTCTTTGAAGTCTGTCCCAACCTAGTACAACCATGGTTCTTTTGATTACTCTTTATGGATCCAATTCAGACCACGACCTTCCTACTGAAAAGCTTTTGGACCACCAAAAGTTGGTTTTCTTTCAAGCATCGACTAAGTGAGGGTACTGTTGTCTCACTTTTCCAATCTCAATCCACTTTGCACTGCTCGGCTTTGAACCTTTGAGTCCAATTTTGAGGTACTCAACATCTCCTTTGCGTGTTGTCCTCACCTTCTTGTCCAAGACTGTGTCTTCCTGTAATTCATTCAGATATTCAGTTAGCAGGTCATCAATAGAAGGCAATTAACTTTGCTCTTCAGGATCCTCAATCATTGAAGGTTCAAACAATCTCAATCAATCTACATTTACGACTGAGTAGATGTGCATGTAAGCTGGTAGACCAAGGTGAAAAGAATTTTCACCAATCTTCTCAAGTATCCTAAAAGGTCCATACCTGATAGGCTTTAGCTTTTTACTTTCACCTTGCATCCTGTCCTTGTTGATATACAGCCAGACCTGGTCACCAAATTGGAAACTATGCTCCACCCGATGCTTGTCATGCCTTGCCTTGTATTTGGCTTGGCTCTTTTCCAGTTGTTTCTGTACTGCCTGGTGGATCTCCTGGATCTGTTCTATGAACCTAGTTTCCTTGTCCACATCATTGTGTCCATCAACCGTGGTATCTTTACCCAAGACAAAATCCAAAGGAGACCTTGGTGTGAAACCAAAACAGGTTTCAAAAGGAGATCTCTGTGTGGAAGAATGTTTTGCTCTATTGTAAGCATGCTGCACATAAAACAAGTGTTCATCCCAAATTTCAGGATGTTTGTTGCAATATCCTTTGAGTAGCTGGATCACTGTCCTGTTAACTACTTCTGTCTGGCCATCGGTTTGTGGATGAAAAGTTGTGCTTTTCTTCAATTGGGTGTCCATCAGCTCCCACAGACTTGACCAAAACTTCCCCACAAATCGGGTGTCTCGATCAGATACAATAGAAGTGGGTAATCCAAAATGAACCCATATATGTTCAAAGAATAGTTTTGTAATTTGTTCAAATGTAATCTACTTATTACAAGGTATCAAAATGCACATTTTGTTGAACCTGTCCACAACCACATACAGATAATCATGACCTTTTCTAGACTTAGGTAGTCCCCCAACAAAATCCATGGAAACACTTTTCCAAGGGTGATAAGGAACTGGTAATGGAGTGTACAGGCCTAGTTTTCTATTGTTGGGCTTGCTTTTGGCACGCATAGTACACCCTCTCACATATCTAGAAACCGCCTCATTCATTTTTGGCCAATAACAAAAGCTTTGCAGCTGTGAAACTATTTTACTTACCCCAAAGTGACCTAATATTAGAGAAGTGTGTGCCTCTCTAATTATCTTTACTCTCTCTGTTTATGGAAAGCATAGTTTCCCACAATGATATAAGAGTCGGTCCTTCACATGATAATCCAATTCTTCTACCTTTTTGCCTTGACTCAAAGTTGCATATACATCTTTAAAGTCTATATCTTGAGCATATTGTTCAATGTAGCTTCATGTAGTACAGAATTATGCTTAAGTATAGTAGATGCATTTATAATGGGTCTAGATAACATGTCTGCAACTTTGTTATGTATGCCCTTTTTATATCTGATGACTAAATGAAATTGTTGTAGAAATCCTATCCACCTATAATGTCTTGATTGTTGAAACTTAGTTTGGGAGTGTAGATATTGAAGTGGTTGATGATCAGTATGTATTACTGTCTCTTTGCCCATTAAATAATCTTTCCACCTTTTGACACTCTGAACTAATGCATACAATTCTTTATCATATGTAGGATAGTTAACTACTGCAGGATTAAAAGTCTCAGAATGATAACACATGGGTTTTCTGTGCTGTGTCAACATTGCTCCCATGGCATAGTCACTGGCATCTGCTTGGATCTCAAATGGTCTTTGTAGATCAGGTAATGCTAGTACAGGTGCTGTACTAATATTTTCTTTTAAGGTGTTGAAGGATTTCTGATGTTTGCCTCCCCACTGAAACACCTTGTTCAATCCCGTCAAAGCATGTAAGGGAGCTGCAATTGAGGAAAAGTTAGGAATGAACTTCCTCTAATATTGTGTTGCTCCTAAAAAGTTTCCCACTTCTGTCGCAGACTTGGGTTTAGGCCAGTTTACAATGATTGCCACTTTAGAGGGATCTATTTTCAATTCACCACCCCCACTATATGGTCCAAATAATTTAGAGAGGTTTTGCCAAATTCACATTTGGAGAGTTTAACATAAAGTTTCTCTCTTTTCAAAACATCTAATGTCTGCTTAACATGCTTTAAGTGTTCCTCCCACGTTTTAATAAAAATTAGAATGTCATCCAGATATACAATAACAAAATCATCAAGAAAAGGTCTGAGTACATCATTCATTAATCTCATGAAAGTAGCAGGGGCATTGGTCAAGCCAAAAGGCATAACCAACCACTCATACATACCCTGCTTTGTTTTGAAAGCAGTCTTCCATGCATCTTTCTTTGCAACTCTGACCTGATGGTATCCGCTGTGAAAATCCAGCTTGGTGAAATAAACAACTTCCTTTAATTGACCTAAAATATCATCTATGCAAGGAAGGGGATAACAATTTTTAATTGTTATCTTATTTAGTGCTCAGTAGTCAATGCACATCCTCCACAAGCCATCTTTTTTTCTCACCAAAATGATTGGTGACCCACATGGTGTTGTGCTAGGCATGATGAACCCCTTCTCGAGCAACTCCTACACTTGCTTCTTGATCTCAGCTTTCTCTAAAGTAGAAAAACTATACATTCCAATATTAGGCAATGGAACATCTTGCTGCAAAATAATATCATGTACTATTTCCTTTTTGGGTGGCAGACCTTTAGGTTCTTAAATTAGAACATCATACTCTAAAACAATATTTTCTATATCAGCTTGCTGCTTAGCATTACAACCCTCAAATACATTGGTTTTAACAGGTTTCTTTTCCTTTACAACCATTAGTAAGAATTGTTTGCACGAATTTATCATTCTTTTCATCTGCCCTGAGTTTATGAGAGTATAATTATTCTTGAGCTTACGAGCTCTTACAAAGTATTCGATTCCTTTTTTAACAAGTAGATACTTGTTCTCAGCTCTATAGAAAATGGCTTTTCTATCATACAAGTAAGGACTCCCTAAAACAATTCCACATATATCCAAAGGAATTATGTCTAACTCAACCTCATCTAAAAATGCTAACCCAAAAGAAAACTTGAGTTTGCACTGTCTAGTCACTTGTAGTTGTGCTTTATCATTCAACCATCCTAATGGGTATGGTTTCTTGTGATGTGTAGTTGCTAATCCCATTTTCTTTACAATTGCTTCAAAAATCAAATTTACTTGTGAGCCACTATCAAACAAAGTATCAATATTTTGATGTTTGGAAACAACTCGAATATGGAAAAGTTCATGTCTTTTTCTCTCATGTTCTTCATCAATAATACACTGAGCAGAATTACTATTAGATGCTTCAAAATTCTTACCTTTTATACCTGTGGCTGCAATGATTGCTTCATCTCCCGAGTCTAACCCCAAATCTTTCTGAATAGCTGCAATAGTCTTCTTCTTCTTGCCCTCGGACTTCTTAGGTCTCAGCTCTGGAGGCAGAATCCAACAGTGCTCATCATCATGCCAATCCTTTTTACAGTGAGTGCATGAAGCTTTGCTTTTCTGTGCAGTGTTAGCCTTCCTTGCTTTCCACTTCTGCTTTCTTTTCTCCTTGCTCTTGCTTGCAATGGGTTGGGATGGTCCCCCAACTTCTAGATTTCCATTCTTTCCTCTAGCCTCTAGATGAGTAGCTTGTACAGATACCTCATCTATACTAGTGGGATTAAACATGAGGATGGTATGCCTCATCTAGTTGTGTAGACCACCAATGTACTTCAAAAGAGTCTTTGGTGAGTCTAATGAGATCCCTAGAATCAATGCTCTCTTTCTAAATTCTTGAGTGTACCCTTGCACACTTTTCCCTTTCAACTGCCGAAGATTTTGCCAACTCATCATGGCTTGCTGCATGTAGGCCAATGGATAGAACTAATTCTTGAGGGCAGAAACAAATTCACTCCAGACAGAGATGGTCTTACCATGCATTTTCATGTCAGTTTGGGTTTTGCCTTCCCACCAAACCAAGGCAGTGCCTCCTAGGCGTAGGCTTGCCAGCTGAATTTTGCTCTTGTCTGAGTCGATGTTTTGCACTCTGCAATACGCATCAATTTGTCTAATCCAATTGTCTAACTTTTCAACATTTAGCTCTCCATCATATATGGGCAAATCGAATTTAACATCTAGCTTAAATAGGGATGCTTTCTTATTATGCATAGGGCTATTAGGAGGTGTGAGAAAGTTTTCCTCTTTCCCTTTTCCTTTTGAGTGGTCATGGGTATGAGATTAATATTCTTCTTTATCTTGTTTAGAACCTGATGAATCTTCATCCTTATGCTTTCTAAAGTCCCTATACATTTCTTCTACCATAGACTTTATAGCTAGGAAACTTTATATGAATTGAGGGTCTGGCCCCACAGAACCTTCCTCTGACATGGTCTTCCAAGGATAGGCTCTGCCAATCTCAGGATTAGTTTCGACCAACTCTCCTTCTCCTAATTTGAGCTTTGATCTAGTGAGCATTCAACAACTAAGCCAACACAAGCTTTTCTAATCTTATAGCCTAAAGATCTGATACCACTTGATCTGATAATCACCCTATGAGTGACCTTAGTTAATGATTTATTAAATGAAGGTATTACATAATCATGTGCTAGTGTGTGTCTATGTTATTTAAGCAACGGATCGATCAGATTATAAATACACAGACACTTGAAATGGAAAACAACAGAGAAATACAGTAAGAAAATACAAGAACACAAGAAATTAGTAAGGAGTTCACCCTATCCTCCAGGGCTACATCTCTGGTCCAGCTCCCAGTGGTGGCCTTCTTTTATTGTGTCTTGAAGTAGAGAATTACAATGAAGGAGCTCAATATGAGTCTCCTAAAATAGATTGGCTTGGCAGGGTGGTTCTCGGATTCCCCAGCCACTAGAGTACACAAAATCTTTTCCTTGCCAACTCTTTGACCTCTCTGGTCTGACAGATCCTCTTAGGGATGGCTTGAATCTCTCAAGCTCTCTAGTGCTCGATGCTGCTTTTGGTCAGCTCGGCCCTCTTGTCCTCTTTCTGCTTTTTTCTTCACTGATCCTTCTCTTCTCTGTATTCTGTCTTCGATGTTCCCCTCTGTGTCCTTTTTGTTCTTTGTTCATGGCTTTAAAGCCATTCGAGCTCATGGAGGTTCGCTTCCTCTTCCGCCTCCATCGAATCGCCTGTGTGCAGCTACGCTTAGAGTTCCTTGTTTCGGCATCGTCATCAGGATCTCATGGATTGGCCACTTGTCCTCTTGCAAACTATGCCAGCCTGCTTCGTTGGTTTAATTCTTCTGTTGCGTCATGGAATGAGTCTTCCACCACCTTAGCGGTCAAAGCGGACCTCAAATTCTTCTAAATCGTGGCTTATTCCCTTGTTAAATATGGCCTTACCGTCGGGTGCGATATCAACCATCAGATCTGGATCCCCCAGATCCAATGCCATCTGCTCATTTCATGCGGTTGACTTGCTCAACTGTTAGCGCGCGATGAGCGGTGGTTTTCTCTCTCCTCTACTTGCCATGCGTTGAGCGCTAAGTGGAATTGCTCCGCTTTCACCAAAACTGCTTACCGCCCCAGGATGTCCCTGATCAATACCACCGGTTTTGGAGCGGGTCCCACCTTTAGCTCTTAGCCTTTTGTCCCATGGTTTTCCTGGCTCCCACACGACCGAGCACTCAGGGCTTCTCCATTTTGAGGGCTTTCACATCGCGCATCAAAAGCTCCCTCCATTTCCCGATCTGGGCCTCCCAGGGGCTAATTTCGCCTCTTGCATAGTCTCCATGGGCCTCGGTGAGCGCGCTTTGACCAAGGTCCTCATTGTTTGATGCTAGCTACCAACTGCCACTGGTTTAGAGGTGTTTTTGATCGCTGTTCTGAATTCTTTGAAGTCTATCCCGACCTGGTACAACAATGGTTCTTTTGATTACTCTTTATGGATTCAATTCGGATCAACTCCCTTTGGTGAACTACCATAAACAATATGAATTGGGTTGTTTCCAACAAACCTATTGATTGAATCATTGTAAGCAAATTCATCCTATGTGTAACTGCCTCCTCCCACATTAACCCACTTTTACAAGTTCGCCAGGGTAAACATGAGACAAGTGTCATTGTTATATGACTTGACCTCCAAGATCCAGTAATGAAAGTGGGGTCAATGCACCAATAACTTACAAACATCCCTCAGGGACTACATACCTCTCAAGAGCCTACAAACCACTCCAACTGATCAATCCCTAAGCTGAAGCTCTTTTTACCAGGGAAACTCCCCAACCACACATACAACACTGCATCAATTTGGTTATGGGGTCCTAATCGCACGCATAAGCATGTTTCCATGCAATTATGACCCAAAAACTCTAGTTCAGTGCCAACGGTTCCGAGATTTGAGGCAAATTTTCAATCTATCCTCCATACCACTGTCCAGAATTGCCTGTAACTTTCCATAATGTAATCAAAGGTGATTACAAAGCCAACCAATCAAAACTCAAGGAAGAACTTGACCTAAATATGCTTAATCCATAATAGACATTTCATCAAACACATGACAAACATGTAAGCTACATACCATGAATGCATATATGATAATAAACTGATAATATTCATCTGAGAATCACCAAGAAGGCTCAAAGCCCTCTCTATATATCTACAATAACACTTGTTATCCCATTCATTCATCAACCATTTAATAACTTATTAAAACATGTCAACAACCATAGATAGAATACATCATATAACCAACATATAAGATGAATGGAAACCATGATAGATAAACCATAAAATCAGCAATATAATCACTACAAATGCTCATAGATCTAAATAAGAAAATATCTCATATTAACATATGAAAATACCAACCAAGTCAGGGACTTCCATGTACCACCCAACCAAATATTGGGCTGAACCAAATCTCTCTTTCAACCAATCACCCCCGTGCTATATTCCAAACATGAATGTGGGATCTTAAGGGTTAAACCAAAACAAAACCAACCATGGCTTCTAGAGGCCAAACCACGTCAACCCTCAACCACAATGATCTCACCTATATGGTACATAAATCACTAACTTCAACCAAATTAGTCTGTACCTGAGCTATCTAGGGCTCTAGGAACTAGTAACTCAACTCAAAGCTAAATCAGGGCTCCAGATTATTTTTTCCACCTGCAGCTCCAAGGACTAGTAACTCAACCAATAAGGCTTTAGAGTGTTTGTCCCAATCTGCAAGTTCCAGGAACTAATAAGTTGTTCCAAGGCTCTAAAGTATTTGTTCCAACCCACAACCATAGGGAACATGATAACCAATCAAAAAGCAAGTGGGAAACCCGCAACACCATGGCTATCCAAGAAATGGAAACGAAAGGCTGAAACCATTTTCAATCCAGGAAAATATCCATGCTAATGAAAGCACATAACCAAGGAACCACATGCATATACCATGCATCCAAAAATAACCAAGAAGACCACACATGCAACCTATGTACATGAGAATGAACTAGAGCTCCACCACCAAACTATCAAAAAACAGGCAATTGTTTCTCTGAAGCCTTTTTATCACTGATCTCCCTTTTTTCTTCATTTTCCTTCATTTTTTCTCTAATTTTCCTTGCATGCAAATTTGTGTCTCTTCACATTCCTTTTCTCCTATTTTCCTTTACTTCTTATAATTAAATGTCATTTATTGTCTCTTTGCCTTTGCCAATTTCCTTAGTCATTAGTAAACCACAAGTGATGCCCACTATATAGTTTTTCCCAACATTCAACTTGGAATATGTGTCCCATGACCTTGATCTTATTTTATTTACATGGAAAATCAACGGAGGTTTATTACAAACCCCTCCCTCTTGGGGAAACATCATCCTCAATGTTCAAAGACTCTTATAACCAACAAAAAATGTTGAACACAACTCGATGCAACATTTACAACATACCAAACTATTGAAACCATGAATACCATACTAATTATTAGATATTTATAACACAAATTGATGTAATATTTACAACATACTTCTTATTAGATATTTATAACACAACCCATTGCAATATTTACAATACATATATGCATAAACATAACCAAAACACATAAATCAAACACATATGCTCAATCAACAAATAAGGAAGGATACAAATCCTGCATATGATCAACCATCTCCCATGTAGCTTCATTGGGCCTAAAGTGCTTCCACTACACTTTAACTTGCTTGATTGCTTTGTTTTGTAGCATGAGTTGTTTCCATTACAAAATGCACTAAAGTTATAATTGGAATTCTCCCTCTAGTTCCACCTACAATACATACCAATCAATCACATGATCAACATCCCACACATATATCTTAAGCAATTAAACATGAAACAGATCATGGACTTTCACTATTGGTGACAATATAAGTCAGTAGGCCACTAGTTCAATCCTCTCAAGGATCTCAAAAGGCCCACCTCACTGAGGTGCTAGCTTGGCACATGATCCAATCCTCAAGGAGATCCTCTTAGGCTTGATGCACAAATACACATACTCCCGAACTTGAAGCTCCTTGAATTTTTGTAACAACCCTCGTAAAAAACTCCATGTAATAAAGTTAATAAAGGAAAAATAATAACCAAGGTCATGGGACATGTATTCCAAGTTGAATGTTGGGCAAAACATCCTAGTGTGTGTGTTCATTTGGTTATTATGGTTAAGGAAATTGGCAAAGGCAATGGCAAAGGTTATAGAAAGGCAAAGTGACATTAATTAACATTTTATTTATGAAAATAATGGAAATTAGGAGAAAAGGAAGGTGAAGGGTCACAGGTTGTATGTGAGGAGGAAATTGAAGAAAAATAATGGAAAATGAAGAAAATAGAGGCCTCATTAATAAAAAGGCTTCTCAGGATTTTTAGTTCACACATTATATATTATATCTATATATAATATTAATATATAATATTATATATATATATATAATTATATATATTATAATATATACTATATATATCTAATCTTATATCTATTATCTATATTCTATAATCTATATCTATATCTATATATATTATATTATATATATATATATTTTAAGTTCCAGTTTTGGAGCTCTCTCTCTGTTCTCTCTAATCTCTCATACTCTTGGATGCTTAGAGAATTCTTGTTGTCATTGGCATGGGTTTTTCCAAGTGTGATAGTGGTTTTCAGCCTTGCCTTTGTTGGGTGTGGAGCCTGATTATCTTCTTTATTTAGAGGTATCGCCACATTGGACCTCAGTTCGTAATGTGGCGGAAATGCCACATGTAAAATGTATGCTACAAGGGGGGTCCACGGGGGGCAACTGCAATCTTTGGGAGTCCCCCTAGTGGGGGATCGGGGGCAGCGCCCACGAAGCTAAAAATAGATGTAAAATTGCCTTGTAAAATGTTGTAATTTCGTAGTCAATCTGGGCCGTTCATTAGGCGGAGATCTTACAGTAGAAGTTATGTTTAATTTATGGTTTTTTTCCCTAGAAGGCAACCCATCATGATATATGAGGGAATTGTATTGCGTTAATGTAGATCTGTATTCTGAGTGAGAAAGAGAGAGGAGATTGTGTGAGAGTGAAGAGGGAATTACAACGGATCTATTGAGGTTGTATCTCTTCATTTTGATGGATAATATAAAAGGAAGGACTGGCTGTTTCTGCGTGGGTGTAGCCCAAATTGGGTGAACCACATATATATGTGTCTCTCTTGTTTTATGTGTTTTCTGTGTTAATATTTCTGCAATATATTTTATGTGTTCCATTGCTCTGTAATATATAATTTTCTAACAACCGGTATTAGAGCCAAAGGTCTATTTGGCTGATAAACTTGCAAGAGAGAAGGGTTCCTAGTTCGAGTGGGAGTAATGGCGGAAGATGGTAGGTTTAGGGTCGAAACATTTAACAACCAAAACTACCAGCTGTGGAAGATGAAAATGGAATATTATCTATATCAGAAAGATCTTTAACCTACCATTGAGAAGAAAGACAAAGAAACCAACGAGTATGAAAGACACAAAAAGGGATATTCTTGACAGAAAGGCACTTAGAACAATACGGCTGTGCCTATCAGCATGGGTAGCATTTAATATTTCAAAGGAAACGACAACAGAGGGTTTAATGTCGGCATTGGCCAAATTATATGAAAAACTCTTCATCTCAAATAAGGTATTTCTTATGAAGCATTTTATTAATATGAAAATGTGAGAAGGTGGATCTGTTCCTAATCGTTGAAATGAATTTAATACAGTTACTAGTTAGTTAAGTTTTGTAGGGGTTAATTTTGATGATGAAGTTAGGGCTCTATTATTTCTATGCTCATTTCCAAAAAGTTGGAATGGTTTGGTTATGGCCATTAGTAACTTTGTCTCTAGATCTAGTACTTTAAAGTTTGATGATGTTGTCGGTGCAATCCTTAGTGAGGAAATGCGGCTGAAAAGCTCCAGTAAGACATCAGGTAATGCTTTGACTGCAGAGACTAGAGGAAGAAAAATGGAAAGAGGAAAGAGCCCAAGATATCACAGTAAGTCAAGGAAAGGCAGATTCAAGTCCAGATCAGGGATAGTGATCCGAGTTGACTCAACTCCCAGATTTAACCAAGATCTTTTGCTTCCGTAATGTTGTTAGAATTGCATTTAAAAGAGCATGAATGAACATATATGCATGTTGTAAATAAGAAGGAACATGACAAGAATCGATAACATAAAACACAAGACGTTGATAATGGAGTTCGTCCAGGAGGGACTACGTCTCCGGGCCCCAGTGTCAAGATGGTGTAGGCCGCTACATTAAGCGCTGGAAAGAGTGATTATGTACATGCATGTGTTTTCTCTATGATGAAAGGAATATGCCCTCACACAAGAGTGGCTCCATGAGATGTTCCACTACAAGAACTCTCATTCGCAAAAGGACTCCTATCATCATGACATAATTTCACGTATGATAATAATGAGCACCCTGCCAACATGGCATCAAGGGGATCTCAATTCAAACATACATGGTGACACATGAGTATCCTGTCAACATGGAAACAAAGGGATCTCAATCAAAACATGACAATAAGTACATCTCACATCAAGAACAAAACAAGATCCCACATCAAACATCAAACAGGGATCTATACAACACATTGCATCTCAAGAAAAGAGACAAATAAGTACATGATCACGCTACATATACCTCACATCAAGGAGTAATCTAAAGAAGAGTATGATAAATTGTTGGATCTGGCTGTACCATCAATCTTGTGGCATCGAATATCATGGAAATGACTGCTCACATATTGAATGCTAACACCGACACTCCACTTTGAGAAGTGGTTGAAAAATGGAATGATCAAATGGAAAATTTGATTACACCATCAGATTTGTGGTGTCAAATAGTGTAAAATCGACTATCAAATTTCTGAATTTTGAGAAAGTGAAAATCTGGGGCTACAAGAATATTTTAGATTCCCCCTAGATTCCTCAAAGATTCCCTCCTCTAGGTCATCTAAATATCTACTGCTCAAATCAGCAAACTGATCTTGCCATTGAGATCCTTCCGAAATTATGAGAAGAATGAGTATAAATTTGGATTTATTCTGAATTTGGGAAAATTCAGCGTTCAAGGAATCTAGAAGATTCTTCGAAGATTCTCCTCTGCTGGGAATCTGTAAATCTGTTGCTTAAAAGGAAAATCCAATATTTCCATTGTGTTCCTTGTGAAAATCTAAGAAAAATGATTGTAAACTTGATTACATTCTGATAAAAAGAATTTTTACCTCCCCATGGAATCTCAAAGATTCCTCACAACATCAAAAGATTTATGTCTCGAGATCCATTCCACATGGTTCTGCAACTCTCTAATACAACATTAATATTTTGGTTTCTGTGTTGGCTTCTTCTCTCTCAAATCCGCTCCTCCTCTGTGGTGTTGCACTGAGGGAGCATTTATATGGCGGTAGGGTGGAGAACTTTACAAAGCTGCCACCTGTGGCATAGTGGTTAGGCAGAGGAATGGAGGTGGAGAGGTCAGGGGAAAAAATCATGCCTTTCCCAAACTCGGCACATAGTTTGTGTTTTTTTAATGGGGTGCGATTTGTTTTGTTGCAACCTTTGATATATGTATGTGCGATAGTGGGTGGGGGTGTAGGTCGGGCCCATCGGAGGTGGCCCACCCACCCCATATGTAATTTACTTTTGTTTGATGTGCGGGTTGGGCGAGCAGGGGTCACGGCCTATCGGCCCCTTGATTAATTGATATATATAATAATATTGTTGGTTTTGATGGAGGTGGTAGGGGTCCATGCCCGCCACTAATTAAAATTATATAATTATTATTAAATAATAGCCACATGTTTTATTTTGCCTAATATAAGAGATATTAGACAAATTAAGTATCCAACAAATTCTCCTGCTCCTTGGGAGTTAGATTCCATGTCTAGGACTCGGTAATTTGTAGGACCATTAAACCTGGCCCACTACCCAACTTTGACCGAAACTTTGACTGGTTCTTTCTCCCTCATATGAGCTTGGATTTGAGTGTCGTTCACACCATTGGAATTAAGGCAACGAGCACTTCGATATGGTGCTGGTTTGGGAGCAATCTAACCAAACTGAATTTTGACCCTTTCTGAGTCCTTTGGGACTTCTGCATGTGTTTGGAGCCACTTGGATCAATCCTCCCCACTAAGGAGCTTTTGGTCCTCCAAAAGCATGAAAAATGATCTACAACTTCTTTGTACCCTGTCTGCACTTACAAGTATCTGATATGTCACCCTTCCTTCTCCTTCACCTTTGTCCTTTGGAGCCATAAGTGATGAGTCAACACTTGCAACCCCTGCAAACCTATAGTACATTGATTTGAAAATTACCTGCTTGACTTACATGACCAACTAATGACCCAAGCATCCCATAATTGCCACGAGTTTATAACACATACTCAGTGGTCAAGTTTACATGAAAATGGAAGCAATACCCCAGCTATGAAAATAAGGCTAACATATCATTGTTGCTTCAACAAGTGATGGAAAACACATCATCATTGCAACACATGATTTACAAAAGAAGACCAAACACTGTTGTTTCTTTGACAAGTGATGGCAACACAAATCACTTTCATAGTTTAAAATGCAACAAAAAATAAGACCAGACATCATTGTTTCTTGACACGTGATGGAAAGCACATCATCACTTTTACATTTTAAAATACAACAAATGATTTACAAAAGTACGACCATGAAAAGCTAACATATCTAGAAACCATTTTTCACTTATTGATGTGAATGTGTCATACCCTTGTGGTGGTTTTTCTTGTCGAACAACTTTTTCAAATAGTTCATGCACTAACGCTTTGTCTTTAAGGCGCTACTCTAGATGGAGCCTCCAACATGTGGCCCTTTGGTGACCACTTCTATTGCAATGTATGCAATAGGTCTTCTTCCTCCAGATCTACATGAACTTCTTCTTTTCCTGTTGTTGAGAGGGTCTTTCACACCTCCTATTTTTGTGTGCTGCTATACTTTTCCGACACTCAACAAATGTATGGTTATGTAATCAACAAAAAGAACATGTTTTTCGATGCCATGTTTTACATCCGTCATTAACAACATGATTGTAATCAAAATGAACATTTGAATATTGAGACTTGTTATACCTTTCCTGCTGTCTCTGGTGTCATTATGGCGATGAGAGTTTGCCTCAGCTCTTTCCCTGCAATGGGCACTGCCATGGGATGATGGAGATGTGTTCCCATCATTCTATTTCCTCGATGATTTCAACGATGTCTCGAAAGCATTTGACACCTTTGAGCATTCTCCTTCGGCGTATCCCAAGTTTGCAAAAAGAGGTTTATGCACGACCTCCAATCGCTGAGTTATGCCTTGGTTATTAACACCAAGTTCTTCTCCTTCCTTGTACCTCATCCTAGTAAGGAGCCTCATGTTTGTCCCTGTAATTGGTATCTCCACATTTCCAACAGAAATCATACTATGTGAATATGAAACTGAAGGGGAATCAACATATTTTACCTCCAGTGTCGAGTTGGAAAGAACTAATGAGGGCTTCTCATCATTGGTTATTGGTGGTTCAATGGTTGTCTTGGCACATTCCCCAACTTCCTTCTCGACATACCCAACTCCTGTATGACAAGGTAATTCCTCTACTTTGATGGGGTTGACAATGCCTTGGCCATTAATGCCCAAGGCTTTTACTTCGTACCCGATTTTCTTCAACAGTTTGGAGCCAATTCCTGTGGTATGATTTTCAAAAACAATGAAATCACCATCAGGAAACATACATGAAGTCATAGAATTACTTTTTACCTCACATGGGTCACCTTGTAGCTTTTCCAAGGCCTCGTCCTTAGCTTGTAGCTCTTGTAGCAAACTATGTTTGTCCTCTTTCTCTTCTTATAGAAGCATCTTCAATTCAACATTATCTTCTTGAAGACTCTGGTTGCTGTGCTTCAGTTATTCCAGGGCCTATTCTGTGGCTTGCAACTGAAGTTGTAGTCGTTGCTTTTCCTCTGTCTCTTTTTGTAGAGATTCATACATTATTTTCACCTTTTGGGACACTCTGAGCATGGTCTCGTACATCGCTTTGTCATCCTCCATCGCTACACGTTCCATTATTCATGCTCGAAATTCACATCCACACGATGTTATGCTCTTAACCTGCAAAAAGATACCCAAATACAGAATATGCGAAGAAAGATCCCCATAACATAGAATAATAAGAGTCAACAACAAATATTTTATTATTTAGAAAGCAATGTTCACTGGCCTCTTCGAGGGGGCAACCTCCAATAGAGCAGAGCTCGATTCAAAAACAAGACATGATGCTCCTCGCAGGGAGTCTCTATCCTTTATATATGACTCATACATGCAATACCATGGATCAATACCATGGGTTTTAATACCATCTATCTAATACCTGGCCCATTTGCAACTAATGTGTCCCGTCATTAATAGCTGGTTAACCACTTACCATTTATTAATATGAAGCTATTGACTCTTTTATTTATTTGACGTGATCCCACTTACATAAATAAGGGGTAGGGTGGGACCCTAACATGCCTCCCCCTTAAGAATAGCCTTGTCCTCAAGGCTGAAGCTGCGGAAACTGCTGAAGAATAGTGGCTGGTTCCCAAGTTGCATCTTCCAGAGAGGTGTCTTTCCACTTGACGAGGACTTCCCTAATCACTCGGCCACCAGGGGCCATTCTCATGTGTCCAGGACCTGTTCAGGTTGGAGCCAGATTGACCCTTCCTCGTCCAATTCAGGTAGACTGGTTTGAATTCTGTAGTTGTTCCCAATCACTTTCTTGAGGCATGAGACTTGGAAAATTGGATGGATTTTTACAGTAAGCGGCAAAGCCAGCTTGTATGCTACTTCTCCAATGCACTGAAGTACTTGATATGGTCCGTATAATTTTGGAGATAGTTTCTAACAACCCTTGTATTTGAGTGATGTTTGCTTATATGGTTGCAGCCTCAAAAATACTTGGTCCCCTTCTTGAAATTGGCGCTTTGAGCGATGATGGTCTACCTGTTGCTTCATGCGGTTTTGAGCTTGATGAAGATTCTCTCTAAGATGGGCAAGCATGGTTGCACGGTTATGTAGGAGTTGATCCACTGCTTGTACCTTTGAGAATCCCTTGATATAAGAAGTAAGGGAAGGAGGGAGTTGACCATATACTGCTTCATAGGGAGTCATTTTGGTGGTGGCATGATAGTTGGTGTTATACCACCATTCAGCCAGAGGTAACCACTATACCAAAAGATGTTGTTTTTCTGAAGTGAAACACCTAAGGTAGGTTTCCAGACATTTGTTGATAACTTCAGTTTGACCATCTGTTTGTGGATGATAGGAAGTGTTGAGTTTTAGTTGAGTGCCTTGTAGCTTGAAGAGTTCCTGCCAAAAATCACTGGTGAAGATCGGGTCACCATCGGACACAATAGAAGTGGGCATGCCATGCAATTTGAAGATCTGATCCATGAAAGATTGAGCAACCAAAGTCGGTGTAAACGGGTGGGGTAGGGCGCATAAATGAGCATACTTCGAAATTCTATCCAAAACCACCATGATGACTGACTTGTTTCCTGACTTTGGAAGACCTGTAATGAAATCCATAGAAACCTCCATCCATATTGATGCCAGGATGGGCAATGGTTGTAATGTGCCTGGTGCTTTGATGATCTCCCCTTTGTGGCGTTGACAGACATCACATTTTTCTACAAAAGTAAGGATGTCATTTTTCATGCCTGTCCAAAAAAATGATCTTCTGGTGCGAGCATACGTCTTCTGAAAGCTTGAATGTCCTACAATGGGGGATGAGTGCAATTCTGCCAAAATGCGACTTTTGATGGTGGATGTTGGTGATATTACGACTCTGTCCCTGTAGCAAAGAATCTCATTATGCCACGAGTAGCCCTTGGTGGGATTTGGATCCGCCTGCAATTGAGAAATGAGTTGGGAGAGTCCGGGATGTGAAAACCATCCCCTGCAAGCCTCTTTAATCCATTCTAGAATGGGAAGGGAAATTACTAGCAGGGTACTTTCCTCCTCAAATTGGCGCAATAATGCATCTGCTACACTATTTTCTTGCCCTTTTTTGTAAATGATCTCATAATCATATCCCAGCATTTTGATGAGCCATTTATTTTGTTATAGGGAGGATAGGCATTGCTCCAAAAAATATTTAAGACTGTGATGGTCTGTGCGGATTTGGAAACGTCACCCCAGTAAGTAAGGTCGCCAGGTCTCTACTGCATGTAAGATGGCCATCATTTCCTTCTCATAGGTAGATTGACGCAGATTCTTCCCACTTAGTTGTTGGCTTGTGAAGGCCAATGGTCGACCTTCTTGCATTAAGACTGCCCCAATACCTGTACCCAAAGCATCACATTCAATGGCAAAAGATTTGGTGAAATCAGGTAGTGCTAAGACTGGAGTGGAACATGTGGAATTTTTGAGAGTTGTAAATGCCTGTTGTGCATCCTCATTCCAGAAGAATGAATTTTTCTTCAGGAGTTGAGTGAGGGCCTTCGCTATGCGACCATAATGACAGACAAATTTGCGATAATAGCCTGTGAGACCCAAAAATCCTCTCAGGCTCTTCAAGGTCTTAGGTTGAGGCCAATCCTGAATTGCCTGGATCTTTTTGGGCTCCACCTTGACACCTGCACGCCCCATAATGTGGCCCAAATACTCAACTTCTTCCATGCCAAACGAACACTTGGACATCTTAACAAATAATTTAAGCTTGCGGAGTAGTTGCAAGAGTAGATCTACATGCTAAAGATGTGTGGCCCAAGTGCAACTATAGATGAGGATGTCATCGAAGAAGACAAGAACGAATTTCTTGAGATATGGTTTGAGAAGATGGTTCATAAGGCTTTGAAAAGTACATGGGGCATTACAAAGACCAAATGGCATGACCAGGAACTCATAATGGTCTTCATGAGTCCAGAAAGCAGTCTTTGGAATGTCTACTTCCTTCATGCGAATTTGGTGGTAGCCTGAGCAAAGATCCAGCTTGGTGAAAAATTGAGCCCCATTGAGTTCATCCAGCAAATCATCAACCACCGAGATGGGAAATTTATCTTTGACTGTCAACTTATTGAGGGCCCTGAAATCTGGACACATCCGCCATTCCCCATCTTTCTTGAGTACCATGACCACCGGTGATGAATAAGGACTAATGCTGGGACATATGACACCTGCTTCCAAAATTTCCTTGATTATTTTTTCTATTTCATTATTTTGGGTGAACAGATATCTGTATGGGCACACATTTGGGGGTTGGGCCCTAGGAACTAAGGTGATGCTATGATCATGTTCCCCTCTCGAGGGTGGAAACTCATGAGGCTTGTCAAAGACCAGTAGATGGTTATTTAAAATCTGTTGCATCTCAGGATGAATCAACAAAGACTTGGTTTCAACTGCTTGGATGACATTAAATTGAGCTATAACTCCATGATGGCTCTTTTTTAGCAATTTTTCCATCCTATGCGAGCTAATGATAGAGGGAGCTCCTGCCTGGAGTCCACGGAGGGTATGTGTGGAGTTGTTCTGCTTAAAACTCATATATAACTCCTTGAAATCCATTGTGATTGGCCCAAGGGTGCGAAGCCATTCAACCCCGAGGACAATGTCGCACCCACCCAAGTGTATGGAAAACATGTGGGTTTTCAACTGATAATCCCCCATTTGAAGTTTGACATTTTCACAGCGGCCTTCACATTTCATTGTGCCCCCATCCGCAATTTGGACTTGGAAGTTAGAAACTACTCGTACAAAACAATGCACTGCTTCCGCGACTTTTTTATGGATGAAATTATGTGTACTTCCACTATCAATCAAGACTACTACTGGGCGATGTTTAATAAAACCTCTGATTTTGAGAGTTTGAGGTGAATAAATCCCTGCCAACGCATGCAGCAAAATAACTGGTTCGTTAGGGACATTGTCCTTTTGGTTGTCGTCTTCTACCGCCTCTTGTTCCTCCAGTGTTGGATCTTCCTTCGATGAGCTGTAAGTCGTGGCATCAATTTGAAAAAATTTGGGCTCCTTGCATTTATGACCTGGGGAGTATTTTTCATCACAGTAGTAACACAATCCTTGCTTTCTTCTTTCGGCCATTTCTACAGGTGACACCTTTTGAACCTTAAGTGTTTGAGTCGTGTTGTGAGCCTATGGGGGGCGACCCTTAGCTATGAAATTTGGGTGACTGTATTGGGCTGCTAACACACGTTCCACATTACGAGCTACCTTGCAAGCCTCCGTCCATGTGGGAGGGTGGTGCAGTAGGACGTGGGCTTTAATGGCTTCTTTAAGATCGTTGACAAAACATTCTGTGTAGAACACATCTAAAAAGACCCCTAGTGCGGAAGGCTAAGGCTTCAAAGGCTGTAATATATTCATCCACTGTGCCAGTCTGTCGGAGCTTAGTAAGACAACCCAAAAAAGAAAATTCATGGTCAAAGCGTTCTGTAAGAGCTTTTTTAAAGGTGGCCCAAGTCACAAAAGGTGCATTGCAACGTTGATGCCATTCCCACCATTGCCACCTTTCATTGTCCAAGTACATGCTCCCCACCATAAGCTGAGTCTCATTATCTAAGATGTTATTCAGATTGAAATACTGCTCCATTTGTGCTATCCATGCTGCCGGGTGAGAACCATCAAATTTATGCATATCCAACTTGGGAGGTCGCGGAGGGGATTGTTGTTGGGGGCCCCAGAGGTGAAGAGAATGGCTAGACTCACCCTCATTGTGTCCATTGCCAATATACGCCTCCTCATGGGCTTCCTCCTTTCCCTTCGAGATTATACTCGGGATTATGTTAGTTAGTCTGTCAATCTGAGTTTGGAGGGGTTGCAAGGATTGTTCAAGTTTGTCCATCCTCTCATTGGCCATAGCTTGAGCTCTAGTTTCTACCATGCACCGACCTGATGTTCTTGAAATTTGGGACCACCCAAAAGTTTTTCACTAAGAATTGAATGGTACCACCGTGCTCAGCTCGTCGTCCTTAGGAATACTGTAGTTTTCGAATCCTCAAAATGTCAATGCTGCCAAAAGTCCTACGAAAATCATGCTCCAGTATAGGAACCCCACACAACTACTCAGATCAGGTGGATCTGAGAGATCTGAATGGCAGATCAGATAGCTCTGAGCGGCGGAACAGATTGCTACTGCGAATCTGATGGATCTAATAGATTGGACTGATGTCTGCTATTGCTGCACCCTTTTGCGCAAGCGGATCTGGCAGAGATGATGCGTGATACCAAGATAGAAAAGGGCACTATGGTCTCGAGGAGTGTCAGGTGCTACAGATCGCAATATACATAAGGGTCTGACAGTAGTACTCGGCCCAATGTT